>LPNX011116447.1:4566-39210 GCA_001517045.1 Pseudotsuga menziesii | reverse complement strand
CGATATCGCCCACTTCAAACTCCAGATTAGCAGATGCCACTACCTTCCCTACTGAACCAGATCGGATCACCTGCACAAGCAGCAACAGAAAACTTGTAGCGACGGTTGAAATACAGACAGTGGGCAAGAAAATATTTAAAATGATAGCCAAACAAACCTGGTTCAGCTCAAAACTTTGGAAATAGAGGCCATCGTTAGTTTCCTTCATAAGCTGTCTCAGACATTTCCAATGTCCAGCTGGGTTTCTCGGATTTTCAAATGAGCACCTGTGACGGGCCTTCATTAGCAGAGCAGCTGCTGTATTAACATTGAACACACAGGGCTTGGGCAGGCGGGATGGCTGTTTGAAATGTGCAGGGAGGGAGAGGTTCGTGGCAAATTAATTGGATGGACAGGGATGGCCACGGCGACGGCGACTGACGGAGGGAGACGACGAGCGGGATGACGGCGATGGAAGGAGTTGGCGAACGGGGGTGGGGAGAACGGGCGGCCGGCAACGGAGAGAAGGGGTCGCCGGTGGCCGAATAGCCGGCGCGACGATTGCCGCCGGGCAAAATCGTCGCGTCGGTAGCTCACTCCATTTAGAAAAGGGCCTGGACAGTGGACAACAAACCCTAATTTGGAATTAAAAAGGGCGTGGACAGTGTCAGAAAATATTTTTGATGTGCGAGGACAGTTTCACACAACAAAATCCAAAAGCTACAAATGTAAAAGTCTGCTGGTTTAATAATCCAAACCTTTATCAATGTGCACCTTAAATACGCCCTCCTCTGTACGCCTAAAACCAACTCTGGAGCCGGATCCAGTGGATAAATCGATTCAGACCACAAATGCCACTATTTTGTGGCTATTTTCTGAGCAAATGGGCTAACGAAAATGGAAATGACAAGAAACATAAAAACACAAATGCCACTATTTTGTGTGTGGCTATTTTCTGAGCAAATGGGCTAACGAAAATGGAAATGACAAGAAACATAAAAACCCTAATGGTTAGGGTTTGATATCACTACAGCTGTGTGGAATGTGACGGGCAAATCTTAATAGGTAAGGTTTGATATCTATATATAGCACTCTTTATTCTCTTACAAACTTTTACAAGGATTTCCACTATAATCCAAGAAAGAATACTATATTAATAAGATGTATAATAATAAGAAGTGAATCATTTTTTCAATGTAGGTAAATTACAAGATATTGTTGTAGTATTTATTAAAAGTGACATTTATTTATATTATATTTATTTGGTTTCAATAACCTTTGAATTTATCATGGGGAGAGGGGATCAAGTGCTTAGAGGTGCAAACATTTTTAATTGCCTATTTTGTATTGGATAGATTTGCACCTTGAGGTATTTGATCCTTCTAGTGGTAGAATATTTAGGCTAGTTGCACTTCAAGTTTGTTAGATTAAATTTGTAGATGATCATGATTATGATTATGAAGTATGTAAAAAGAAAATTAAATAGTTAAATGACAAATAAGATGAATACCAATTCTAAATGATGAAAAATGTGAATGGTAAAAAAGTAAGATGGTGTGTATAACAAATAAGAAATAGATTGCAAAGTAATTGATCTTAATCTATTTTCTTTGGCTTTACGAATAGCCACACCTGCTACTTTTTCCATCTTTTCATATTGATCGTATGAAAAGGAAGGTTGAAATCAAAGGCCATTCAAATATTTAAGTCAATTTATTTCAATAAATGTAACACTTGGCTTTCGTGCTTTGCAATATTAATATTAGTTTTCTCCAACATCAATACTTGCGACTTATGGATTTTTAACCCCCATGTGAGTTTCAACGGAAGTAGTTTTTTAATTACCTCGTTATAATAGGAATAGTTTGAGGAGTCGATTCATCCCATCTAACCACCATATATTTATCAAATCTTACTAAAACATATGTGGGTGGTCTTAATGGTAGTGAATGTTCCAAGGTTATACACAATTTATTCTACAACTCCAAGAGCACTATTGACGACACCTGCATTTGTCCATATATTTGATGTAAGCATCACCCTATCTCCAATTGCAATAACTAATTCAAGTTTCATGTCATCCTCATCTATTTTCACATAATACTTGCTTCTTATTGTTTTAACAACATTAGATGCAATGGGACAATTTTGTTTTTTTATATTACTCTTATTATGATGTACATTATCAACTGTTGCAAACAAATGTATGGCCTTATCAAATGATCATTTTGTAGAAGTCGTTGATCCTAGATTTGTTATCATTTTTGGTAGATAAACTACTCATTTAACCACATATTTTATTATCTTTTGTATATTTTAGGACACGCAGATCATTATTCAACCTGAGGTATGAGTGTTTTTAAGGTTTATATAAATTATTTTATTATTATCATTTTTATGGTTTTATTAATTAAAAATAACATTATTAAAACGCATTTGATGTATTAATTGGTTTATATAATTGTTTACAGGTTTGATAAGGCCTAGTTAAAAAGAAAAACACATTCAACCAGCTTTTCGCACAACATGTCCAGCTCGACGTCCAACTCGTCATTCGGCCCGTTGTGTGAAACTCGCTGGTGGTTTGCCAGATGTCGAAGTGTGTTGCTAGAGACTCTAGTACTGAAGCGCACTAGCAGATAGACACTCTCTTCGCCCTAGATCGATGCCCAGTGTATCCAGCTCATGTCCGAGCCTTCCGTTTAGCACTCCGTCTAGATCACCCATAAAACTGTGCACTGTTGAGAATTAATTTTGGGCATTTAACACGTGAAATAGTTGCAAACCATTCTGTTATCCATGCATCTGGTGATGGAGCTATGTTCTAGATACTTGTTAGCCTGCATTCTCCTTTTTTCACCACCACATCAACCATCCATGCGCTGGATTGATGCATTCAACTCACGGCCTAGACGATTTGCCACTACGCTCTCCTCTGTTTGCCATCAGTCACTTGCTGCACTCAAAAAGGAACTCGTACGCCACCTATGCAGATTGTTCACGTTGAAGAGAAGCCTCTGCGCCACCTTTGAAGATTGTTTGCGCTGAAGAAGGGAGATGCTTATGCGTTGGCCTGTGATGATTTAAATGCCATAATGGTAAACTAAATTTAGAGAGCAATCGACCACTAAAGGGTTGAATTTCTCATTTCTGTAAATCATTATATAAAGCAGCCTCTGTGAGAGAGCTCAGCTAGCAAGAAAATCAGCCAGTTAGCAGTGTTACGAGAAGAGTTCTTGTTGTGATTTACTCTTGAACTTTGTATTTCTATTCCATCATCTCAATAAAGAGCTGTATGCATTGTTGTTGAAAATTACGTTTGAGTATAAGTTAGCAAGGCATCAACCCTGATTGCTGAGAGGGCCCCTCATCAACTAGAGGTTCATTTTATTTGTTTAGATTAGTTTCTTTTCTGTTTTAGCTAGTGTAGTTTAATTTCTAGTTTGCTTCCATTAGATTATAGTAAATGCTATTCTATTTTTTTCTGTAATACATTAACTTAGTTTTATTTCGAAAGTTAATTAGTTAGATGCGCGCATAGCTTGCTTTCAGTCATTTTGTTTCTAGTTATTTTATTTCTAGCATTACTTTTAGTCTTTGCTTTCAAGAATATAGAATAAGTTGTTTTTTATGAATTTAGAATAGATTCAATTCTATTATTGCTTTTCGTGTTTTAAATTTATGCAAGTTAATTTTCAGCTTATTTATTAGTTTAATATGCAATGATTCATTTTGTTCATGAATTAGTTTAAGGTTAATTTGCTGTTAAATATGTTTATTTACAGTTTCGATGCATTAGAATTACATTTGCATGGCTTCAGCTGAAGATTAGTTCATTTAGGTTAGTTTTTACCATGTTAACTGTGGAGACTCTCATTCGGATAGTCTGTTTAGTCTGTTATTCAACCACCCATTTTAGACCCACACTTGAGTCTGTAATTTAGTCCTTAGTTTTGGTTTTAGTGTTTTTTATTTGTTTTAAGATTGTTTTTAGTTTTGTTTTGTGAATGTCTGAATTATGTTTTGACTGTCATATTTAGATGCTGGTTTTGTTTAACATTAAAGTTAAAGTTTAGTTGTTTTAAATTATTTATTAAAGTTTTATCATTTTCCTTACTTCTTTTACTTTAAACGAAGTTTAAGTTATTCTTTAGTTTTGTTTCTGATTTTGTTTTATTGTTGTATGGTTTTGTGTTTATTCCTTTTGAATTGATTTATTTGTTTGCATGTGAGATTTAGTGTTTTCCTTAGTATGGTTTTAGGTTGTCTTTTCTATGATGTGTTATTATTGAAAGAACTTGTAGGATAGAACCTAAATTTTTCTTTATTAAGTTTTCTACTTACTTCTTTTTAAGTTTTTTTATTATTAAGTTTTCTACTTGCTTATTTTATTAAGTTTTCCAGTTGCTTATAATTTAAGTTTTCCTTGATATTTTAGGATTTAACAAATGAAGGGCCAAGGGTGATGAAAACGGTGATCTGTAAGGGGGAAGGAATTCACAATGGTTTCAATCATAAGTACTCAATTAACAGGGACAGAGGCGTTGGCCTAGTCTAAAGATGGGAATCTTTGGTCCTGGGATGGAATATCCCGTGGATAAGGTGACTCTTACCCCTGGTCAAAGCGTGGATATGGAAATCAAGAAGGACAAGGGTAAAAGTCCAATCTCTGACTCCCAATTAGGGAAATCAGGAGAATGCATAAGTGGAACAGTTAAAGAAATCTTGGAAAAGGAAGGAAACCGAAGAATGGGGCAATGTCTGCCCAAATTGAAGACTATTCCCAAGTTACAAATCAAATCGACCAGAATCAGAGAAGATATCAATTACATGAAGGAGCGAGCTCTCATAGGGAAGTTTGTAGGGATCTGGCCCTCAGAGAAGACCCTCACATGGTTGATTAATACCACATGGAAACCTCAAGGCCACTATGAACTTCAACTCAGAGAAAAAGGATTGTTCACTTTAATCTTCTTTAATGAGGAGGACAGAACTATAATATTTGAAAGTGGAACACATTTCTACAACTCGGCATGTATTTTCTTAAGACCATGGAAAGAAATATTCAACCCAGACAATGAGAAGCTCACAATTGCACCAGTCTGGATAAGAATGTATTCCCTCCCTATAGAATACTAGGCAGAATACATCCTAACCGAGATTGGGAATCTTCTAGGGAATTTTGTATAAGTATTAGAACAAACTAGACAAAAAAGATACACTTCCTACGCCAAGATCTGTATATATCTTGATATCTAAAAAGATCTCCCGGATGGTATAGATCTAGCATGGGAAGATGAAGATTGGTTTCAAGGAATAGACTATGAACAACTTTCGTTCAGATGCAGAAAATGCCATGAACATGGACATCTATTTAGAGACTGTACATAGAACAAGAAACCATGGGGAACGAAAGAGTAAGAAAATCAAGAAGCGGGGGGATTCACAAGGGTCCAAAATAACAAAAGAGCAGCTAAGAAATCCTATGGCCCTGAAACCTTCAAGAAGGTCTAAACACAAAACATGTATGAAGTTCTCCAAGAACCTCAAGAAGTAATTAGTCCTGTCAATTTGACCAATAGCCAGACTCAGTCTGAGAAGCCAAAAGAAGCAGATGCACCTAAGTTTAGTGATTCAAACTCTCAAGCTATCCCAAGAAAAATATCCTAACCCCAAACTCCATATCAAAGAAGAAAATCAGGCATTAAAGGAAGACACCGCAATACTCAGGAGATTGGAGAGGACGAAATGGAGATAGGAGATTTAGATCTAGTAGGTATAGAGACAACTTACTCTAATATGGCCCTTGAGAGGATTGTTCTGCACTAAGTCACATTGTTGGAAAAAGCGATAATTAAAGCCAAATCAATGAAATCACTGGAGATATCAGTTGAATCATTAAAGGACCCGAAGAGGAATAAAAAAGCAAAGAATCCAAATGATTTGAGCCCAACTGGTGGCTTCAGGGAAGTGTCCAACCATAGATGCAAACCTATCCCCCACAAATAAATATGTTTCCAATGTTTATCACATCCTGGAATATTAGAGGTTGTAGAAGTACCTTGAAGACTCATCTTCTAAGGATAAAGATAGAACTAGAGAAGCCATGAGTGGTACTTTTGCAGGAAATGAAATGCTCGGAGACAGACTTAAAAAGTATATGGGGGGAAGCTTGGAAAGGATGTGAGATAGTAGCAGTTGATGATATTAAAGTGGCTAGTGGTATAGGCATATTATGGAACCCAAAGGAGGTACTCCTCTACAAATTCTCAGCAACTCAGTACTCCCTATCTGCTGCTTTTCACATCATAGGGAAAGAAATTAGGGGTTTCCTTACCAATGTGTACGGTCCTCCAAGGGTGGAGCAGAAAGTGCATTTTCTAGACTCTCTAAGGATAATAAACACATTGAAGGAAGGAAAATCCTGGATTATAGGAGGAGACTTCACCCTGATGAGGAGTCTTGAGGAAAAAAAAGGAGGGATTCGTTAGCTAAACCCCATATCTGAAAATTTCAATGAAGTGATTGATACCCTCAACTTGGTTGATGTCAGAACTAATAATGCCAATTTTACTTGGAACAATAAAAGAATAGGGGATAGAGGCATAGCATGCAGGCTTGATCGCTTTTTGGTTTTGGATTCAGTAATAATGAATGGGGGAGAATTGAAAGCGTCCATCCTTCCTTCAGTTGGCTCAGACCAGTGGCCCATCAGGCTGGAATGGGAAAATGTGGGCCCTAATCTTCGTATACCCTTCCATTTCAAAAATTTATGGTTTCTTCAGCCAAAATTTCAATAAAAATTAAAATAATGGTGGGAAGGAATCCCAATCATTAGAGGAACCAAGATGTACCAGTTCCAAAAAAAGTTAAAAATCCTTAAAATAACCATTAAAAAGTGGAATAAAGAATCGTTTGGTAATATTTTCTTGGCGAAAGTGGAGCTTGACTGTAAGATCAAAGAAGTTCAAAATCAAGGCATGCAGTCCGGTTTCTCGCCAGATATCATAGAGAAGGAATGCTTGTTGCTCCATGAATTCAGCCAACATGAACAGTAGGAGGAGATATACTGGAGCCAAAAAGCAAGAGTTAAATGGCTTCAGGAAGGAGAAATAAACACAATTTTCTTTCATAAATCGACTATAAATCATAGCCAAAGAAACCGATTGACAAGAATGCAAACTAAAGAAGGCAATATTACTGAATACTAGTAAGATCAGGAGCGAGCTATAAATTCCTTTTTCTCTAACCTCCTGGAGGAACCGGACGAAGACCGAGAAGCCTCTCAAAGAGAACTTCCGAGGCACATTCCACATGTTATTATGGATGAACACAATCTTCTCCTAATGAAACCCATAGAGATGGAGGAAGTCGAGGAAGCAGTCAAGCATATGGTGAAAGATAAAGCATATGGATCGAATGGATTTACTACAAACTTCTTCCATGCAGGTTGGGACTGGATGAAAGAGGAGGTATGGGATCTTGTGGAGGACTCCAGAAAATCAGGTAATATCTCGAGAGTGCTAAATGCGACTTTCCTGACCCTTATACCCAAAGATTCAAGAACTGACGACCCAGGAAAGTTAAGACTGATAGCTCTATGTAATGTCATCTACAAAATTATTACTAAAACCATTGCTAATAGAGTTTGCCCTTTGCTGCCCCTCATTATCTCTCCAGAGCAAGCGGGGTTTGTGGAAGGAAGACAAATATTGGATGGTATCATCCTTATCCACAAAACAATTCATTCAGTCAAAATCGGGAAAATTCCAAGTATGCTCCTTAAATTAGACTTGTTTAAAGCTTATGACAAACTAAATTGGGAATTCTTAGTAGGTATGCTTAGGGAGTTTGGATTCTCAGATCAATGGACCAGATGGGCCATGAACTTGGTATCCTCAGCCTTCTTCTCTATCTTGGTTAATGGATCGCCTATTGCACCCTTCCAAGGTTCTCGAGGTATCAAACGACGAGACCATTTATCCCCATTTTTTTCATTATTGTTACACAAGGTTTGGGAAGAATTCTCAAGAACCTATGAACATAAAACAAGATTAAAGGTTTGACAATCATAGAGGATATGAAGTCACAAACTCATCAACAGTTTGTCGATGGAAGCATGCTCATGGGGACATCAACGGTTAAAGAGGCTCGCGGAATCAAGGAGGGGATGGACAAGTTTTTGGAGGCTAGTGGACTAGAAATAAATAAGACCAAATCTCAAGTGTACTTCTTTAATATAAAGAGAATGAATATTTTGATAATTCTAGGCTTCTTAGAGGGCGGGTTGCCTTCCAAATACTTAGGACCCCTGCTGGCAGAATTGACCATCAGACAAGTCTTGTGGAAGGACCTTTTGGACAAGATCAAACAGAAACTCATCCTATGAACTTTTCGAGCCCTAAATTTCCCAATTAGAATCATTTTGGTGAATTATTTGCTACAGGTGATGCCACTGTACCTGTTCTCGATTCTAGCAACTCCAAAATCAGTGATTAAGCAAATAAGGAATTTACAAAGGAAATTTCTCTGGGGGGGATGACTGTCACAGAAAGTGGGCCTTAATCAACTGGAAAATGTTATGCAAACCGAAAAATGTGGGAGGTCTGGGCCTGCGAGACCCATTAGACTCCAACAAAGCCATGGGACCAAAAATTTGGTGGAAGTGGATAACATATGAGGATGAACCATGGGCAAAGCTCTGGCATGCCAAATATGCCCATCAATGGCAAAAAAAAGCACTAATAATATTTGGCAAGAACCTACCAGGGTCTAGTATATGAAAGTGGCCCTGGAAAACAAGAATCGCATTCAAAGACATAGCTTTTGGGAGGTTAGAGATGGTAATTCGGCCAGATTCGTTAGTGAGGCATGGAACCAAGAGCAGAGCATAGAAAATTGAGAGGATATCCTGATTATGAAAGCGCATCCCCAACTCCACTAGCTTTAGTTAGTAAAGGAATTTTGGGACCTTGAATCCTTTGACAAGGTTTTGAGGACATGGAAAAGTAAAGATTGGTGGCAAAGTCTAACACCAATGGAGGATATTGAAAAATTTTACACAAACCTCTGCTCCAAAAGGATCCCATGGCACGAGGGGCAGGATAAAATCAGGTGGGCGTATTCTAACCTGGGAAGGTTCAATATTAAAGAGGCTATTGGGGTTATGAATGAAACATACAGACAGGAAAAAAAGCCAAGTGGTCGAAAATATAGGGAGGGAATTGGTGGCCCAAAATAGCAGCCTTCTGTTGGCTTGTTCTCAAAAGAAAGATCCTAACCTAGGATAACATTCAAAGACATGGTTTCATAGGTCCTTCGAGATGTAGCTTATGTGAAAAAAGTAACAAAACTATCAATCACCTGCTCAATGAATGTCCAGTTGCTTCTGATATTTTGGACAAAGGAAGCAGATTGTTCAAACTCAATTCCAGGCATGCAGGAAGACCCGATCTTACTATAGCTGAATGGCCCAAAAACAAATTCAAAAATAATATTTTGAACAAGATATGGGACTTGTACCTAGGATTCCTAGTCTGGGAGATATGGAAGACCCATATCCTAAAAATATTTGAAAACAAGAATTGCAAGGTGGAAGAATTATGGGAAACCCTGGATGCACATATAAAACAAACCATAACTCTCACATCTTGGTCAAAAAAAGACCTTGAAGCAGATGCAACGAAAAAAAAATACTGGGGAAGACTGGGTTCAGGCACCAATAACTTGGGGGAGCTAGATGGAATGATAAATGGTGTTACTTGGGCGATTTGGAACCAGAGAACACCATTGATAGTCGAGGGAGAATCAATGGTGATAATCAACCTCGCTAAAAGAATAATGCATGGCCTGACCATTAACTAGGTATCACATAACTGGAGGTGGGAAGGACAACTCTTGGCGCTTAGAGAAAGACTCAGGAGCACCCCTGCGTTGGGATTTTCTCACATTAAGAGGTCAGGGAATAAGGTGGCTGACATTCTAGTGAACGAAGGGGTGGGAAAGGCAAGCTCATTCCATGCAGAATACCACATTGAAAATATGAATAGGAAGTTGTGGAAAAAATGCAAGGAGGTAGCAGCTGGAAAATATGGTGGGGTGAACCCTGATCATCCCTCGAGACAAGACAAGTGTGCGATCATTATATCACCCATGTCATCGCATGCAAACCTCCCCATAGCATGCGGCTTACCCACTAGCTCAGGATCCCCATCGAAAATCCACGTGATGAGACATGCAGAAGCCAACATTCATTCTTCATGGTCAGGTCAGAGGGATGCTGAGGTGACGGATCCTCCACTTGGAATTAATCTCACGAGATTGGATGAAGGAAACATTACAAATGGTGAGCATGGGAAAGATCAAGGATATGAAGGTGGCAGGCCAGAGATCGAAGAGTTGGAAGATCCGAGCTCAGGTTCATGCCTTTAAATTTTCATCTAGTTCAGGCTTGTGTGATGTGTGAAACTCTGAAGGAGGGTACCTACTAGTTAGCTGGTACTGAGTGTTCAATTATGGGTATTGCAACTAATTTTCAAATCCAATTGAGCACCAAAATGCAATTAATTAAGGATTCAATGGCCAATCTCCCACACGTAGCAGGGGATTGGATGAGGCACATTAAAATTAAGTGCCGTAAGATGGATGTTTCAAAAGGCTTGATTTGGAAACAAAGGAGAAACCAAAGAATCAAATGCTTCATTGCCTTGCACAACAATTCAACTATTTATAAGCATGAGGAAGGGAATAGGACCACCAAATCCCATATCTTTCTAGTATCTATCTTTCATCCTAAGGTCAATTGGGTTTGTGTGTCGTGTTTTAGCATGCCTAATTAGGGGAGGAGGAGGAGTGACCAAAATGTAAGTACTTCCTTGATGGATAGTTCTACAAACTCTAACTCCTCGGTTGAAAAATGCCAATCCCCATTGTTATTTAATTAGGTAGCACAACACATGGGTGAAACCATGGCAAGGGTGGAAATGATGATAGTTATCAAGGAGGTGGAGTTGGTTGGCGAGTACAAGAATCACCAGGGCAGAATACTCATTGCAATCCTGTTTTGGACGGGTCATATTCTGTTGGCAAGGGAAATTCAAGAAAACCTCCATATGGGGATGGGACTTAGAGAAGCAATGGCGATTCTCATAAACGACAAGCAAGAAGCAGCCACGGGCTTCTGAATGCTGGAATCAATTACCAGTGAATTGCAACGTAGACTTGGAGAATACCCCACGACGACTCCTCCATCACCAGTGAACCTAACGCCACAGTGAGGCTAGGAGGCCCCGTTTGGAGGGTTTTTTCTTGGTTTTCAAGATCATTTCTAGTCCAGGAATGGACTTTGCCATGTTTAGTTACTTTTTGTGAACCCAGGATTTCTATCAGTCTCGACAGTTGTGATGTACATACCCTACATATCTATGTTAGTTCTATTCGGTATAATTTCTCATGTCTTTTTACACTCAAGTTTTATAGGTTTTGAATTATTTATAGAGGGGAATGTAGTTCCCGGGTTCTCCTTCTCTCCAGAAGTGAAGAGAGTGAAGCTTCAAATTTTATGGGAAGACTCTCTGTGTGAAATTTTTGCTCGAACCACTAGCCCCATCGCTGGTCGAGCCTAACTGTAACTTTTTGTAACTTTTTGTACCATCAGTAATACAAAGTTCTATGCTTACTAACAAAAAAAAAAGTTAAGTTCTCCTTGTACCCTAGTTGTTCATTTGAGTAGTTAATTGTTAATTGTATTTCAGTTAAAAGTATATTATCAATTGTTTAACTTGTTAGTATACATCAGTTTAATTACTTTAATAATTGCATTTTTGGAGTTTGAATCAGTTTTTCATTTTGAAATATCTTTTGATCTTTTGTTTGTTAAAATTTTAAACGACACCCTCTACCTTTGCATGTATTTTGTGTCAACTCTAAGCTTACCAACCCAGGTTGATAATTAAAAAATAGGTGGATTAATTTAGACATAATAAAACACCCAACACTTTTGGTGTCGTTGCCAGGGAGTTGTTCTGTAAGGTAGAGTAGAATTCTTTATGAAGTTTAGTAATAGGTTGGTAGCGGGGGAGCAGTAAGACAAGAGGTAAGAACTCGGGCATCTGTTATAATAGGCTCCCCCAAATCTAGCAACAGTAATAGCATAGGTTTCCTTTAGTTTAAAAGTATTTCATGAGTAAAATTAGAGATCCTCAGGGTATATTTATCAAGACCATAAAAGTTACTGAAGTCTCTACTAACTACTGTAGGGGACGTAATTCCCCAACTACTAACTCACCAGAAAGGTATCGAAAGACACCTCTAGGAAGTAGTTCTGCCTTGAAACCTAAAGAAATACCCTTAGAATATGTTACTGGAGAATACATAGAAGGAGAAGGAACCTTGGCAGAAGGTTTTTAGTAGCCCGTTCTTGAGGAAGTCTAAGAGGATCAACCATTAGAAACCCCTGGCCTTCCACTAGTTTCAAATCCAATTAACACAACTTTTTCACTAGAAGGAGATCTGAATTTTGTTGACTTTGTTGATCCTTCTCAAGTAAAATCTCTCTTTGGAACCTCATTATATCCAATTATTTCGCCAATTGAAACTTCTATAGTAGAACCTAATATCCCTCTAAGATTCAATAAAAACAAGGTTTATCAAAGGAAGATCTCTCCCGAAAAAGAACATTGGGACGTCCCATTATCACCTTGAAAGGAGCCTCCTAGGTATATTTACGTTAATAATCCAACTTATATGGAGAGACAAGGAGAAAACAAATATCATGATGAAGTTATAAATGAAGAAGGAGAAAGAGAAAACCAAACCGAGGCTACTTTTGGGTTCGCTATTTTAGATACAATGCAGGATGTAACCATGAAAAACATCCCTCCTTCCTCCTTACCTACTTTCAATGGAAACAGTAATGAGTACCCGGACACATTTTTGTTCGAGTTCGATATCCTTTGTAGGATTTACAATTATCTACAAGATGCTCACAAACTAAAACTCTTTCCCACTACACTCAAGGATTCTACCTTGAGATGGTTCATGGGATTAGGAGAATCCACTATGAGGACTTGGCATGATATGAAAACCTCATTCTTACAAAATTATCTAGAATACTCCAAACCTAAGGACTCTCAACATGATATATTCAAGATACAACAACTTAAAGACGAGATCCTGGTAGATTATCTCGAAAGGTCATTTATACATTACATAAGTCTAAATATAATGACCTCCGAGAATATGTAGTAAGTAAAATTTTCCTTAAGGGGATCTCTGAGGACTTGTTAGAAAGTCTTGATCTCATGGTAGCTAGTGATATTTCCCATAAAACTTTTGCACAGATCGGTGAGATGTGTAAAAATTATTCTAGGAGTAGGGGGGAAGTTACAAAAACGTTTTGAGAGCCTCTTGGTAGAAATATAAGAGGAAATGTTCCTAGCTCAAGTAGAGTTACAAGAGTAGAGTTAGGAAACCTGTTGGAGAATTTTAAGACTGATATCTTAGGAGCAATGGGTTCTCAACTAGATGCTTTACAAGGCAAGAAGAGGCAGGATGAAGAATGAGCAGCAATGAGTATTTTTTGTCCAAGATGTAGAACTAAACATCCCCAAAGGGAATGTCCATTAAACAACACCTTTGTATGTCACATATGTAGATAAGAGCATCCAAAAGATAACTTCCCATCCTTTCCTATGTTGCAAGCCATCTATAAAAGTGGGGATGTAGATGAAAAATCTAGGAGGCCTCCTTGGAAACCTAGCGACCAACCAGCATATCTAAACTTTCTAGCACAACCTCCACTCTATTATCCTCTGTATCAACAACCTCAGCAATGGAACAATTCTAGCTGGTAGAATTGACCACCTCAGTATCCTCCTCCTCAATTTCCACAATAGCAATATTGGTCATAAGGATGGAGAGGACAACCACATCCACAGTCACAACCTGTTCCTACACCTAATCATCCTTATCCTCAGAATGAAACAAATTTCCAACATATGCCATCTACATTTGTACCTCCAGTTTCTTTTATCACACAACAACCTCATCACTTTCAGAATGCAAATCCTCCTTTACCAAAATTGTTACCTACACAGCCGATACCTAACCCTAACAATAAACCAACTCAAGCTCTTAACAGCATTGAGTTCAAAACTCTTCCCTCGTACATTATCTTGACTATACCTGTACATGAAATTCAATTATGATCAGGAAGAGTTGTGAATAATAAACCCAAGTCATCAGTCATTATTCAGGAACCAAATGAAGAAGAAGAAGATTCAAGTGAACCTGTGAATGATGCTATTTTGGAGGATGTGAACATTTCAAAGGCTCCAATACACACCCATCCTCGATAAGAAGTTATTCAGGAGCAAATAATTCCTCCATTTCCAGAAATATTAATAATAGAAAGACCTGTAGTTCATCCCCAGTATAACATTTTGATTGAATAAAAAAACATCTGTATTAAAATCCCTCTATTACAAGCTAACAAAGATATATCAATCTATGGTAAGGTAATAAAAGAGCTATGTATTAAATGCCCAGGAAAGAAGAGAAAGGATCCTCTTACAATTCATGTTATAGGAGAAATGCCTGAATGTATGACAGGTCAGTCCCAGATTGCAAAATATACAAATCTAGAAGCCCTAGTAGTGACTGTAATTATAAACACCACTGCCATAGAGAATACATTAATCGATTTAGGGTCTGCTATTAACATGATGACCATTGTAGTTTTAGGAGTTTTACAGTTAGGACAATTTCTTCGACCTACTCCTTCCATCCTATAACTAGTAGATCACACTACAGGAAAACCCCCTAGAGTCCTGGATGACATTGTTGTATCGGTAGCTTCATGGGAATACTCTTTTGACTTTATGGTCATAGAATCAAAGGATCCCTCTAAGGTACATCCTATTATCTTGGGAATACCATGGTTAGCTACTGAAAATGATTTTATATGGTTTAGGGATGGGGAGATGACTATTTCCAATGGGTTGTCCACACAAAGACTTATTTTATACCCCCCATCACAACCAATAACTGAGAATTCATGGTGGTTAAAATTTTCTTTTGGGGATGAAGACTTTGATGATCTCTCCCTTCCTAGTGATTTTTCTTTAGCATTTCAGGAGCAGACCACTGAGAATGTATTAAACCAGTTTGTTTCTTCAACAACCTATACAGATTTGCCTCAGTCCTTTGCTCAACTCGATCATATTTTTGGAGATGAGTTTTAAGAGAATATGGCTCTCTCAATAATTACAGAATCATTTTGTGTATTCATAATTGAAGAGCATACAGGACCGTATACCATACCCTATGAGGTTTCCCTGAAAAATTCTTACATATAAATGTTGGATTAAGTGAAAACCATAAAGCACAACTGCTTAAAGTTCTTAAGAAAAAAGCTGGAGCATTTGCATGGGAATACATCGATATGAAGGGTATACACCCCGATACCTGTAGTCACCATATTTATATGGATCCAAGCATGTCACCTGTAAGGAAGCCACAAAGGAGGATGAATCCTGCTCTAAAGGATATAGTAAAAGAAGAATTACAAAAACTCCTCACTGTTGGTTTCATCTATCCTATTTTCGATAGTAAATGGGTATCTCCTTTAGTAGTATTTCTGAATAAAGTTACATGGAAATGGCGTATTTGTGTTTCTTTTAGAGAGATAAACAAAGCTACACTTAAAGACTACTTTCCTTTACCTTTTATCGATCAAGTATTAGATACTCTATCAGGTAAACAATATTTTTCCTTTCTTGATGGGTATAGTGGTTACAACTAGATTTTAATAGAACCAGAAGATCAAGACAAAACCACTTTTACATGCCCTTAGGGAACATATGCTTTTTGAGTTTTTCCATTTGGCTTATGTAATGCACCTGCCACTTTCCAACGAGAAGTCTTAGGAATTGTTTTCAATATTCTACATGATTGTGTGAAGGTATACATGGATGACTTTACGGCCTATGGTAATACCTTTCAAGAATCCCTTGACAATCTCAAGAATGTCTTGATCCAATGTCAAGAAATGAATTTATCTCTTAGTCACGAAAAATGTAAAATGTTACTAATAGAAGGTATAGTTTTGGGACACCATGTTTCTTCCCAAGGAATCAAGGTAGACCCTCCAAAGATCGAAGTAATTGTTGGCCTTCCATCTCCCAAAAATCAAAAAGAGGTAAGAAGCTTCCTTGGTCATGCATCCTATTACCACCGCTTTATTGAAAATTTCACTAAAATAGATGCACAATGTTTAAGTTACTTACAAAGGACTCATAATTCCACTGGACAGAATCTTGTCAAAATGATTTTGAGATCCTAAAAGCTAAACTATCGGTGGCACCAATACTTAGGGGTCTTGATTGGTTCGTCCTTTTTCACATATCTATCGGTGCCTCTGATACGGCCATAGGAGGAGTCCTTGGCCAAAAAGAAGGACAAGCACCTTATGTTGTCTATTTTATTAGCAAAAATTTGACCCCTATCGAGTTAAATTATACTGTTACTGAAAAATCATTTTTGGTAGTAGTTTATTCGATTAATAAATTTTGTCATTATATCATAGGTTATGAAGTTTTTGTTTCACTTTTCCATTAGATTTCTAATGAATAAACCAATCACAGATGGTAGAGTGACCCGGTAGATTCTTTTATTGCAAGAATTTAACCTTACCATGATTCACCGACTTGGTAAATAGAATCTTATAGTAGACTTACTTTCCCGTATTCAACATGAAGACGGTACTAAACCAGTTTATGACACTTTTCCTGATGAACATCTATTTGTTGTATATGTTCAAACCCCTTGGTTTGTGGATATTGTCAATTATATAGCAACTGAGAAAATACCAAACCATTTGTCTCCACATGAGAAGCGTATTATAGTTCAGATTTATAATTATTATTGGGTTGATAATGATATCTTCCTCATTGGTCCCAATCTTATTATTCGATGATATGTGCAAGAGGATGAAATGACAGACATCCTCCATGCATTCCAAGATAGACCATGTGGAGGACATTTTTTTGATAAGAGGACAGCATATAAAGTTCTACATTCTGGTTATTATTGGCCAAACATTTTTAAGAATGCTGCCAAATATGTTAAAGGATGCGATAGTTGCCAAAGAATGGGTAGACCTATGTCATCTGATCAAATGCCTTTACAACCCCAAGTTATGACTGAACCTTTTTAGAAATGGGCTCTTGATTTTGTAGGACAAATTTCTCCCATGTCTCGTAAAAAGAAATATATATTAGTCTGTATGGACTATGTCACCAAGTGGGTAGAAGCTAAAGCTTTATTTATAGCCATAGATAAATCGGTGGTAGAATTTATATATGAAGAAATATTCACCCGGTTTGGTGTATCTAGAGAAATTGTCACAGATCAGGGTACTCAATTTACTTCTAAATTAATGAAAGAACTTACTATGAAATATCGTATTCAACATTGCAAATCTTCACCTTATCACCCTCAAGGTAGTGGTTAGGTAGAATCAACTAATAAATTATTAGAATCTATTTTAACTAAGACCATTCACTTACATCATAAGGATCAAGCAGATAGACTCCCAGAGGCTTTATGGGCCTACAGGATAACATGGAGAAACACTACTGGACATACGCCCTATGAGTTAATGTATGGAAAACAAGTCCTTTTACCTATTGAATTTCAAGTTAAAACTTTTCGTATGGAAGAACAATTAGGTATGAATCTGGATGAAGCATCGAAACAATGAATATTATATATTAATGAGTTAGATGAAATTAGACAAGATGCACTTCAAAGAACGATGTTAATACAGAATCAACGAAAACCATGGCATGATAGATTTATTAAGAAAAAGTAGTTTAATATTGGATATTGGGAACTACTATTCGATTCACGGTTTAAAATTTTTAAAGGGAAATTAACTACCTGTTGTATGGGTCCATACGAAGTAGTTACAACTTTTGACCATGGATCAGTAAAAACTAAAACAATTGATGGCTCATAAATTTCCTTTGTAGTAAATTGACATAGAGTTCTAGCTCTATCACCAACCGATATCTAAACAGGATTTTATACAAAATGTTTTGCAGCAAAATGAAATGTAATTAGTTGAAGGGGAATCTATTCCTCCTCCTCATGATCCTTGAAAAATATTTTGGGTTATATATGTAAACATGTGCTTTTTGCTTTGAATAAATAGAATTCGTTTATAATAGGTTGTCTACACAAGACTCTTTTTCTTTTATGTCTTTATGAATAAATTGAATCATCTAGCAAGTGTCTTTGCAGTTTGATTACAAGTATATTATCTCTATGCACAACTAACGGAATATTACTTGGACAAGGAAAGTATGCTAAATACTCATCAGGTATCTTAATCTTTTTGGGGTACTTTTGAAATTTGCAGCTTATATGGATAAATTTATATATCAATCCTTTGTATATCATACTTAATCAATTTTTTTATGATTCATATAGTTTCTCGTATTTTGATTCAGACATGTATATTTCTGATCTATTCTTTTAAACAGTTGCTTGATAAGACCACTTTCATTATCATATTTTTTTCCACATCCTTATTTTTCACCTATGGATTATTAGTTCATCCTATAATTGTTATCAAAACTTGTCTCTTGATTATTTTGGTGATAACACAAAAGTAAGTGAATTTTTTATCTGTGGGGAACATTACTTTACTTTATAAAGAAGAAGGACTGTTAGGTTAAAGAACAACTTTCAGTTATTCTCTTTTGACATGTTTTATGAGTCTGGCCATTATGAAATTACTTATAACTTATTTTGAAAAAAATGAATTATGTGTTTAGCAGGACTTAACATGCTCTAGCACCAATTGGCTTCGATATCTTTAATATCATTATACAAGGAAAACCCACTGGGGTATTGAATAGGCATGCTGGCAGCGGGTCAATGCTAAGTAAAAAACTTACAACAAGAAGCTTGATAAATGCAAGTAAACCCGTTGGGGTACTGAACATGCTTGCTGGCAGTGGAGCTATGCTTGCATGGTACCAAGATAAACCTGTCGGGGTACTGAAAAATCCTGCTAGCGGCGGGGAAATATCTAGTAAATGAGATCTGGTTAATACACCACTATACACATAGTTCGTAAAATAGTGATAATATATAAAAAAAATTCAAAAAATTATGTCATGGCCAACTATTTCTAATGTCATTCGAGAATGGCTTTAAGTTGAATTTTCCCCGACTGTCTAATTCCACGTATATCTAAGATATCATTATCTTAGAAATGGGACCCATAGCTGTAAATTTCACACACTCCATGGTACACTTAAAATACTTGACAATGACAGGATATCTTTATAATGAGGCATGGATGGCTAGTTTTTCCTATGGTATTTCTTTAATTATACTATTTTGTCTTTCTAAGCACTGTTTTATTTTTCTTGAATATACATCTATGACCCATTTCCATTTATTAGTTAGTTTTTCTTACAAATACTTAATAGCATGCTAGCATTCTTTCTATTTTTTTGGAACAATCATTTCTTCTCTTTGTATGGCTCGAGGACATGCCATCTCTTTGGTTTGGGGGAAGATGGATTTGATTTGAAAAATTAGATTATTTTTATTTTTGATAAATTTATTTATCTCTAATAAATGATAAGTATTTTCAAGAATGTAAACAGCGGAATTTGGTTATAGCTTGAAGCATATTTTACAACAAAATTCAATATGGTCTTACCATATGAAGAATCGAATGAAGGAAAACGAAATATCAAATAGAAATCTGAGAAAAATGGTGATATTATAGTACTTGTGATTAAATTTGCTAACTAAATTTTGTTTTTGGGAAAATAGTTTTTACTTCTATTTGACTGTTAATAATTCTATCCTCTTACCCAATGATGCATGAAAATGATCAATATTTTTGTTATTCAAAATGAAATTTATGTTTTTGTATTATATACTCAACCTACCCAAAGTTTTACTTTGGACATGGTTGAATTACTTTTAAACTTTATAAATGATAAAATTATTTTGAACTTGAGAACTGTTAAATTAAGAATGTTGAAAATCTAATAAAGTAATTTTTAACTTTCATACAATGTGTGACATGAAAGATGTGTTATTTTTAAATTATAGATTACAAGAATGAAGTTTAAATTACCTTGTTTATCTGCCAAAGTGAAGGCAACTGCTAGTTCACCTTCTTCCTAAATTGTTTTTCTTTCTTTTTGCTTAGTGGGACCTGGTATTTCTCCTGTTTGGGGGAATGTTGATCCTAAATTTGTTATCATTTTTGGTAGATAAATTACTCATTTAAACACATATTTTATTATATTTTGTATATTTTATGACATGCAGATCATTATTCAACCTTAGGTATGTATTTTTAAGGTTTATATAAAATTATTTTATTATTATCATTTTTATGGTTTATTAATTAAAAATAACATTATTAAAACACATTTTCTGTATTAATTGGTTTGTATAATTGTTTGTAGGTTTTATAATATTTTTGGTCCAAGTTAATATGAAGAACACATTCAGCTTGCCTTTCGTACAACATGTCTAGCTCGGCATCCAGCTTGTCATTCATCGCGTTGTGTGAAACTCACTGGTGGTTTTCCAGATGTCAAGATGTGTTGTTGTAGAATCCAGTCCTAAATCATGCCAACAGATAGATACTCCATTTTCACTAGATCAATGCCCAACATATCCATCTCATGACCCAACCTTCCGTTCAGCTCTCCATCCTGATCACCCATCAGAGTATGCGCTATTGAGAATTAACTCCGGGCTTTAAAACATTGCAACAGACTGCAAACCCTTTTGTTGTCCATGTTCCCAGGTGATAGCATGATCATCAGTCTAGAAGGATCATTTTTTCATTGATTTCAACCAACACCAAGTTTTTCACTTCCCACGCATTCAAAGGATGGAGCGTCATCAGTCTAGAAGGATGGCTCGTTGCCTCCTCTGCCTGACTCCAAACTACCAACAATCTACATGTTTAAATAATAGAACGACCTACATTATAGAAGACCCACCATGTACGCTGCCCTTTGTCACCACTATTCCATGGTCACACTGAAGAAGGAGTCATGCACCACATCTGAAGACTTGCAACGCTGAAGAAGGAACCTGTGCGTATGTTGTCTAGTTAAAAAGAATGAGACTCGCGTTGAAGAAGGGAGGTTCTTATGCGTTGGCCTGTGATTAATTAAATGTCCATTATAGTCGACTAAATTTAGAAAGAAGTCGACCACTAAAGGGTCAACTTGCTCATCTCTATAAATCATTATATAAAGTATCCTTTGTGAGAGAGCTCAATTAGCTAGAAAATCAGTCAGTTAGCAGAGTTAGGAGCGAAGATTTCTTGTTGTTATTTATTTTTGAACCTTGTATTTTTGTTCCACCATATGAATAAAGAGTTGTATGCATTATTGTTGAAGGCATTTTAGTAGAAGTTAGCCACGAATCACCCCTGATTGCTGAGAGGGTCCCTCATCAACCGGAGGTTCATTTTCTTTGTTTAGCTTAGTTTCTTTTCTGTTTTAGCTAGTCTAGTTTAATTTCTAGTTTTGTTCTATTACATTATAGTAAATGCTATTCTATTTGTTTTCTGTAATACATTAACTTAGTTTTATTTCAAACTTAATTATTTAGATGCATGCATAGCTTGCTTTTAGTTGTTTGCTTTTAGTCATTTTGTTTCTAGTTATTTCATTTCCAACATTACTTTCAGTCTTTATTTTCAAGAATATAGAATTTAAGTTGCTTTCATGAATTTAGAATAGATTCAATTCTGTTATTTCCTTTCATGTTTGAATTTATGCAAGTTAATTTCTAGTTTATTTATTAGTTCAGTATGCAATGATTCCTTTTGTTCATGAATTAGTTTAAGGTTAATTTGTTGTTAAATAGGTTTATTTAGTGTTTCGATGCATTATAATTACATCTATATGGCTTCAGCTGAAGATCAGTTTATTTAGGTTAGCTTTTACCATTTTAAATGTGCTGTTTATCATTCAGATAGCCTATTCAGTCTGTTATTCAGCTACCCAAACCCACAGTTCAGTCTTCCATTCATCCCTTAGTTCTATTTTTAGTGTTTTTTATGTATTTTGAGATTGTTTTTAGTTTTGTTTTGTTAATGTCTAAATTATGTTTTGACTATAATATATAGAGGATAGTTTTTTTTTAACATTAAAGTTAAAATTTACTTGTTTTAAATTATTTATTAAATTTTTATCGTTTTCCTTACTTTTTTTACTTTGAATGTAGTTTAAGTTATTCTTAAGTTTTGTTTCTAATTTTGTTTTATTGTTGTATGGTTTTGTATTTATTCCTTTTGAATTGATTTATTTGTTTGCATGTGATATTTAGTATTATTATTAGTATGTTTCTAGGTTGTCTCTTTTATGTTGTGTTATTGTTGAAAAAACTTGTAGGACAGAACCTAAAGATATTTCTTTTATTAAGGTTTTTACTTGCTTCTTTTATCAAGTTTTCTATTTTAAGTTTTCTACTTGCTTCTTTTATTAAGTTTTCTAGTTGCTTATAAGTTGAGTTTTCCTTGTACCCTAGTTTTCCATTTCAATAGTTAATTGTTTATTATCAATTGTCTAGTTTATTATTATGTTCTAGTTTAATTAGTTCAATAATTGTTTTCTTAGGAGTTTGACTCAGTTTTTATTTTTGAAATATCTTTCAATCTTTTGTTTTTTAAAATATTTACACAACACCCTCTACCTTCGCATATATTTTGTGTCAACTCTAAGCTTACCAACCCCGGTTGATAATTAAAGAATAGGTGGATTAATTTTAGACATAATAACACTCAACAGTATGTATGGTGGTATGAATGATGTCATGACATGTACATCATATTACAAACATGATTATAAACTGGAATTATGGAGTGAGGAAGAATTTCTTAAGGACAATTTAGTATCTAGTGAAAAATCACAATTATTGAGAGATGGATTTAGGAAACTGATAGGTGGATTATCAAAGAAAGGATATGATATCTATGATTATGATATATCACAAAATTAATATATATCATGTACATGAGGAAAGGATGTTACTCTATCACTCAAGGCATAGTGTATATCACCTTGGAACTGCGCAATATGACATTTTTATGAAGAATCAATAAGCTTCTCTAGCTCATCTAGAACTTCTATGTTGTGATTCTCAAGAAGATGAGACATGATGTCCATATTATTATTGAAACATTTCTTATCTGGTTGAGATCCTTTGATGCAATAAGAACACTTGGATGTTCTCCCTTTCTTCTCAACCTTTTTCACCGAATCTTCATCAGTAGGCTTCGAACTTTCATCTTCAATTTTTGACTTTGACATATTTTCTTTCACATTTTTCTTTTCTTTGGATTTGGTATTCTTTATTCCTTAAACCATGAGAGCATGATCCTTTCTCTTCGAAGATTTAAGAGCACCCATATGAATCAATTTATCTTTCTCCTTTGTTAGTGAATCAAAGAAAGAACACAAAGAAGGAATTTTTGAATTAGAAACATGAAGCCTAATAGCATGAAAAATAGACACAAAAACTTAGTATTCAGGACTTGTTAGCATTGTTTTTTTTCTGCATAGGATGATGGGAAAGGTAAGACATAAAATAACGTCGTGAATATGCATAATAAATCTCATACATAGCCCAGCCTAAAGTGCACTAAAGGAGACAATGCTTCAATGGTGGTGAGCTGGATGCGAGCCAAATCAACGAATATATCATGTTTAACAAGTCTAATAGGCACTTCTCAGGCCATATTTACATTTCCACAGAACAAGTTAGAATGAACGCAGCTTCTAAGGGTCATGATAGACAAAGGATATATCAATAGATGAGGTTGATTCCATAAACTCAAAGTGCTTGTGGAGATTCTGGTTCCCAGATCCATGAAATGGGTTAAATAGGAGTAAATCTCAATGGTACAGATCAAGCCGAGGAAAGATATACAATAGGATATATCTCTGCTAATTGAACAAGAATGAAACAAACTGCCTCGAGAACTCATGAAATATGACCTCCCTTTACACGTGGACAATGAGGATCAAAGGAGGTTAGATAAAAAAACTAGAAATGGTTCCTCTCGATGAAAGTTGCAAGAAGATAAGTCTGTGGTGGAAAGGGAAGTTTTTTCATATGATCTTCCCACCCTACACCATTAGAGCATATTTGTGAGTTAAAAATTGGCTGTGTGGCATTGATCGCTCTCTTGAACCCAAAATTTCACTGCATTGAATGCATGAAAATCAAGAAAATATCCTAATAATTGAAATCTAGAATATAGGCATGGGTTCCACATGAAGCAGGAAGACACAACAAACAGGGAATATTTTGATGTCATCATTAGAAAGAAAAAAGGGGTAAGGGACTTCATGTTCATGTGCCATGAGCCAAATGGGAAATGATGTGAACTAATGCAAGAGATATTTTCCGCAGCCAACACTATAGCATCGTAGCAGAGAGGGTGGCATGACTGGATTCTCAGCAGGAAGACCAGATCCTAAACCCATGTTCCCATGTGTGTTGTCATCATACTACTCGATGACTAAGTGTGCGAATATATCGACAGAGTCATCGTCAGGTCCAGGTTTCCAGCTCTTTATAAGCGCTATTTTTGGAGCCATCGAGAGAGAAAGATTGAATGAATGTGGAAGAGAAACCAAGTTGTTTGAATGCTAGTCCGGTGAAAATATTGAGAGTATTAAGGGAAGTCTATGATGGCTTCCTTTTGTGAAAAATCGATTTTTCAAGGTGTTCTTATGATTGGTGAGTCTCAGCCCAGAGTCCCACTATTCATGAGTTTTCATGCCAGGTGAACTCCAACCATCATAGTAAGGACGTTCATTATAGTAGAAGAGCCTTTCAGCATGAAAAAGGTCAAGGAAAGGATGTTCATCACAGGTAGATGGACCTCTTGAGGCTAGTGAGAGCATAGCTATCTTAATAGATTTTGACCTCTATGGGTGTTGTGCATGGAATTTACTATCCAATCAGAATCCCTCCAAAGCCTATGGACAGTGTCGTAGTCTCCATAATCCTAGCACATTGTGACCATTGCTTGTGGAGACCCATTGGAACAAATGCTCATACTGGAGGAGAAAGGGTCCAAAGTCTTCATCACCGCCTTTGTGAATTCCATGTGCCAACTTTATTTGGGGTGGTGATGAAGTCAAGAATGTGTCATGCCATGCGACATGTAGAAAGATCCTCCTCCTAGGAGGAGAGAAGCACAAGAATGGAAAGCCTCCTCAAGGACCAGTCACTGTTAGAAGTAGTGTGACCCTTCTTCAAGTCCCCTCGAATAACAATGCTACCAAGAGAGAGCGGGGCAAGGAGGAAAGCTGAACACAGAAGGAACACAAAAATTCTTGCCATATATAAGCCTATGCAGAAAGGTGACTTTGAGCACATAATGAACAAAAATAGCCCAAAAAGAAAAGGACATGTTGTATGCCTAACAGGAAGATAAATGGTTCGAGCGAAGTGAGCGACGAGCCACCAAGGGATGTCTCAAGCCATCGTTTTCAAGACAAGAGAGCCCGAGGCCAGAGACATTGCACTGCCTTTAATACTAGCATGTGCATTTTCTCCATAATGTTTTATTTTATTTATGCAAACCATTGTAGACATTCCACGTTCTAGTTTGTTAAAGTTTTGATCATGATTGTAACTGACTTCTCGCCCTATTTCGAGGTTGGTCTCAGGGGCTTGAAGCACTATAAAGATACTCCCCACCGAGGGAGAAGGTTGTTGGTTTTGGTATGAACCTGAGACATTTTTGGTTCTTATGTAATTTGATCAATATTTAATACAAGAAACAGAGCCGGATTCTGGCATTTGGATGTAATAATTCCTATGTATTTCTTAGTTGAAATCTATACTTTCCTTTTCTTATGTGCATGTAATTCCTATTATTTATTTGCATTATGTTTTCTTCATGTATTTAACTTAGCGTATAATGGTTCAGAATTAATATTCCTATGCTCTCGACATTGTTTTAGACACCCACCAAATTTTTCTTCCAAATTTGGTGTAGAATTCATCCTTGCGGTGCTCTACATTTATGGACTGTCATCGTTCTTCATTTTTCACTAGACTTGGACATATCGACCGTGATCGAAGTGCTATATTTCTCTTACGCACATTCTCTGTCTAGAATACTTTGTGTTTCTTGGTATTTGTGACTCCATAGCCTAGTACATCATACCCTATTTCCACTGCTAACCTCTGAAACTCATTTGGTGAAAATATAATCTGGCCTTGTTATGTATTTGTGAGAGATCCCTCTCTGGAAACAGAGAAGCCAACTACCTTTCCTAAAGAGGTTCGGATGTTACCTTGGGGTCCACCTTTCCACAACCTTTGGGTGCAATTCTGAGTGCTAACAAACTGGAATCATTGCTAGGGATGAAATTGAAGATCATCCTTGGGAAGAACGACGAAGATTCAAAGGTTAAGGGGTTTTTTGTGGGTAATCACGAACCCTCACATGACGAAGGTTGTGCCATTTTCCCTAGTGACTCCACTGGGGATATCGATGGCTGGAAGGACCGACATGAGGAGGAGGATTCAAATCCTCCCAAAAATATGGATGATAGTGTTGTAGGTCATACTTTTGATGGTGGATGACAGTCAGACATCTAGAAGACAATAAATATTACACCCATTGATTTCTAAAAACTTGTGTTTCCAATACTAGGATAGTTCCACTAATGTCATGATCCTAAAATTCAAGTCTCCGAAGGGAATCGGTAGAATCCATAGTGTGAGTGGATTCACGGTAAAGGAATGGGTAGGATCGAGGAAAAAACAAGATACTTAAGGTTCAAATTTCTCCAGAACATTTTGGATTTTCTTGTAAATATTTCCTTCTCTTTCCAAAGTTTGTTAGAATATTCTATCATGGCTTATCTCACCCCAAGCACATTTGTGATTCCACTCATATATATCCCTCCTTGCAAATGGAGAGTATCTCTTCGTCCTGTACATCCAATTTTAGTCAAAACCCTTCACCTGGAACCACTGACATTAAGAGGCATCCTGATGAAGCTCACAATGCCATATCCAAAGACACATCTTTCAGAAAAGACCCTATTGCATCTAATATCCAAAGCCGATATATTCCTCTTCGATTGCCTCAAATACTTCATGACTTCCCTACAAAACACTACAAATACCTTCTTGATTTTTATGGAGAATCTAAAAACCTTACAACTGAGAAACATTTACAAGCTTTTGAATATTTTCTCGACCTTTTTGAGATATAACATGAGGATGTTTGTATGAGATCCTTTTCCCAATCTTTCTAAGGCAATGTCAAGAAATGGTTTAGACATCTGCAGCCAGAATCCATCACTACGTGGGAGGAGTTATCTCATACAGTTTTAGAATTTTGGTCTGAAATAAGATCATTGGAACAAATACTCTCAGAGTTTTATTCTATGAGGAAACGAGAAGGTGAAACTACATCAAGTTTCAACAAGAGGTTTGCGATATTTTATTACAACATGTCCAAGGAAATTCAACCATTAGAAGGTGCTATGAAGATGCATTATGCATCTCTTTTTCCTCCTGATTTGTCTTTATTTATTTTAGAAAGGAAATTTGTCTCATTACAGAAAATGTTTGCTTATGCGTTGGAGGTCGAAGAAAATTTCGGATTGTCGGGAAGACTCCTAGACCATGGCAGCAATAATGAAAGTGACAAAGAGTTAAAATTGGGAGAGTTGCATGAGACAAAAGAGTAATTTCCTTGGAATCTTGCCCCTTTCCCTAGTAGGAAGAAAAGATATTAGTGCGATGGTGAAAAGGTAGGAGGTTTTGCTAGTTTGTTTCCTAAAGAGTGCGACCCACCTATTGCAAGTTGTATCCATGGTGGCCTCGAAAGGTATTTTGGCATGCCCACATATGATGAATATGAAGATGAATACTGGGATGGCACACCTAAGAAAACAAATGAGGATCCTGCAAGTCTCAAACATAAGAACCTCATATCAAGGTGAAGTGTTTTGCTGGCTCGATCCTGTTGAGGAATATGACTTTGTCCTTGTTGAAACATACACGAAATATGAATTTCTGACTCCTAAGAGTTGGATTCATAACCATGAAGCATAATTTGAGAACTACTGAGAGTACTCTATGCATGGTTCCTTTGCAAAGCAACCCAACTATGGCTCAGAGAGGTTATTTCCCGAACGATTTTCCCAAGACAATCAGATGACAGATTTCTTTTGATGATACAATGTTCTCTATGGTCATTCCCCCAATTATATGGAAATAATTTTTGATCAGGAGGATAACCAAGGACTAGATGAATATCCCATAGGGGATACCTCTTTGTATCTCCTAGACCGAGAAGTAAATTTTCCCGGTTCTATTGAGGAATGCAACACTGCTTTCTTTATGACACTTGTAAGGAATCAAGTTTTGAGATTTAGAGTTCCACACAAAAAAGTTGATGCTGTAGTTAGAAAGGATCAAGAGGTCACCTCCCAAAGTATTCTGGAATGTCGCCTCTGCATGATGCTGGTAGAGTGGCAGTTGGAACATTATTGCCATGTCAGAGGAATGGTGAATAATTCAGAAGCCATCAGGGGTTTTATGATCCAGTAGCAGAGTACATGGATGGTATGGGAAATGGTAATGAATGGTTAAGTATTTATTGTAAATGTCAATTTAGTTATTATAATTCTGGTCCACTAGATCTTTTAGTCTTGTTCTTGGTCCAACAAGAGGAGAAATGGGATTTATGGGAATATTTACGTGGCTGGATTCATTATAAGTCAGAAATCACTTGACTGGATGATGATGTCCAGTAGATAGAGTAGGTAGATAGAGATGAATAAGATCGACATGATGAGCATCTCCCTTTGAGTAGTTTTTAGTCTCAGCTTAGTTTTTCAATTGGTTCTATCGTTGGTTTAATTTTGGTTTTTTGGAGCATTTTGAAAGTTTGCAGCAAAAGCAGGGGAGCCTCCCAATGGATTTGGCACCTGGTCTACATTGTTCTTTGCTAACTCATAGGGAGGATAACATCTCTAGTTGGAGCCACTTTTTAGCACTATTTTTGTTCCATGCAAGATTATGAGAAATGTAAGACATAGCAATCACATCGTGAAAATGCATAATAAATCTCATACAAACCCTAGCCTAAAGTGCACTAAAGGAGACAGTTCTTTGATGAAGGTGATCTAGAGGAGGTCCATATCGATGGATATAACAGGTTTCACTAGTCTAACAGGTGCTTCCTAGGACACATTTACATTTCGATGGAACAAGTTAGAACAATCAAAGCTTCTGAGGGTCAGGATCGACAAAGGATAGATAAAAAAAATGAGGTTTATTCCACCAAATCAAAGCGTGCATGGAGATTTCGGTTCTCAGATCTGCGAAATGGGTTAAATAGGAGTATATATCAATGGTACAGATCAGGCTGAGGAAAGATCTATTTCAGGCAATCTCTCCGCTAATTGAACAATCACAAAAATAAACCACCTCGAGAACTCACAAAATATGGCCTCCCTTTACACGTGGATGATGAGGATTGAAGTAGGTTAGATAAAAAGGATAGAAATGGTTCTTCCCGATGAAAGTTGCAAGAGGATAAGTTTGTGATGGAAAGGGAAGTTTTTGTATACAATCTGTTCATCGCAAAAAGACTCTGTTGATGTGATACTTTGAGACAAGTATGCAAAAAGATGAAGTGATAGGTAATCGAACACCCCGACACCATTGGAGCATATCTGTGAGTATAAAATTGGCTCTACAGCATATATCGCTCTCCTAAACCCAAAATTTCACTGCATTGAATGCATGAAAATTAGGAAAATATCCTAATAATTGAAATGCATAAGACATATACGTCTTCCACATGAAGCAGGAAGACACAACAAATGCGAAATATTCAGATGCCGTCATCAAAAAGGGAAAAGGGGTAAGGGACGTCAAGTCCATGTGCCATGAGACAAATGGGAAATGATGTGAACAAATTCTAGAGATATTTTCTCCAACCAGTATTATAGCATCAGAGTAGAGAGGGTGGCATGATTGGATTCTCAGCAGGAAGACCATATCCTAAGCCCACATGACCACATGTGTTGTCATCATACTACTTGATGATGAATTGTGCGAAAATGCTGTCGAAGTCATCGTTGGGTCTATCTTTCCAGCTCTTTATAAGCACCATTTCCAGACCCATCGTGAGACAAAGACTGAATGAATGTGGAAGAGAAACCAAGGTGGTTGAATGCTAGTCCTCTAAAAATCCTGAGAGTCTTAAGGGAAGTCTGTGATGGATTCCTTGTGTGAAAAATATGTTTGTGAAGGTGTTCTTATGATTGGTGAGTCCCACCCTAGATGTTAAATTTTCATATGCTAAGCTAGATCATTAGTATTTCATTTCAATTTCATAACAAAAGCATATAAAGAGGATCACTGAAAGATAGACAAGCATAACCATACAAAAGGAAGACAAAGATTTATCCTGGGAAAACCCTAAAGGGAAAAACCCAGCAAAATATTCCTTAATATAGATGCCCCAAAAAGGTAAAAAGGTAAAACCAACAAGGAGATCAAAAACCTGATCCTCCTCCTTCTCCAGCTACTTCTCTCCTCCACAAGTGCGCTACACAAGTGAGTGTGTGTGTTCCAAATGAGGAGCACTACACCTCTATTTATATTCATCCGTTCACTTAAGTTAACTCATATGTCATGTAGGCTCGAGTTAATCATGTAGGCTCAAGTTACACATGTAGGCTCGAGTAACCACACTGGGGTGCTAGTGACCCACCTTTACAATTAGAGGGGACTGCCTCATGACTCTTATTAGTTCTTTCGATTAGGAGCATCGGGGTACAAATTAATACAAGTGGTTCTCCCAGTAGGACCATCGGGGACCAGAAAGAAATACATATAGAATATTCTTCAAAGTTACAATATTTCAACACTCCCCCTTAACGAGAAGGGTATTCTATAACAACATCAACAACAACAATAATAGGAGAGAGATAAAGGACATCATCAACATCATCAGGGTGATACATATATAAATAATTGGAAGCTTTTCAACATCATGTAGCCTTCATCTTCAATCTTTAGTCTTCAGCATCATCAGTACTTTGACCACTTCGAATAGCAGCATCTTGACTCTTCAATCAGCAGCAACATCTTCAACACTTTGACCTTTTGATCTGCAACATCTTCAGCACTTTGACCTTTCGATCAGAAACATCATCTTCAACACTTTTACCTTTCAATTAGCAACATCATCTTCAACACTTTGACCTTTATATCAGCAACATCTTCTTCAGCACTTTGTCCTTTCCATCAGCAACAGCATCGTCATCATACTCTGATCTTTCAATCAGACTCATCATTATCATCAGCCTTTGATCTTTCGATCAGAACCATCATCATACTCTAACATCAACTCGTCATCATTATCTGATCTTTTGATCAGTATGTCATCTGAATCATCATCATCACATTCTGATCTTTCGATCAGAAACATCATCATCATCATCGCATTTTGATCTTTCGATCAGAAAACATCATCATCAGCAGCAACATCATAATCATAAGCAACTTCTGATCTTTCGATCAGAAAAACATCATCATCATCATATTCTAATCTTTTGATCAGAGAACATCATCATCTTCAGCAACAACATCATCATCATATTCTAATCTTTCAATGAAAGAACATCATCATCATCAGCAACTTCTAATCTTTCGATCAGAGAACATCATCATCATCAGCAACATCTGATCTTTTGATCATAAACATCATCATCATCATAAAAACATCAACATCATCAAAACATCAACATGATCCTTCCTTTCAGAATTACAGGATTTAGGTCTTTACGGAGTTACCAATGTCTGTTGCTGCCGCAACCTATTTCCCCGATTTTAGTTTTTTACTTAAACTCTGGGACCCCTCCTTATCATAATTTGCTTGAATCGACTGTTGAAAGCTTGGCGTCTTGGAGCTTATCTTTGCGTTTGAAGTTGATTGCTCACCTTTTGATTGCTTCGTCCAACTTAGCTTGAGTCGTGTGGTTTTTTCTGGTACCCTTCGAGTATGAAAATTTTGCATGAACAAGAAAAAGACGGTTTTTGGGCTGCAAGTTAATCCTAGCTCTATTGTTTTTCTCTTTGGATCGGGCCTCTTTCGGAAGTTTGTTAGTCCTAACTTACCCGACGTTGCGGCTCCCGGAGAAAACTGCCCCCCGTTTGAAGTGTCATCTGACGCCCGATTCGACGGCCCAAATCGCTTGGTCCTGAGTTCCTACCTATCCTCCGTTGCATCCGGGAGGATGAAGTTAGTGGCCGACGGAAGTTTCATCCGACGCCCGAACTTTGCCTTGTTTAGCCTCCGTCGCATGTTTGTGGCAAGTTTCCCATCCGTCGTTGCGGGTGGCAGAGTTTTCTGTCTTTTGACCCACTTCTCTCCACCGCCCGATTGCCTACGATGCCCGTGTTTCCATTCACCCTCTTCTTGCGCTCCTCCGCCGTTGCGCCCCCCCCCCGAAACCTTACCCATCCGATGCCAGATTCTCAGCCCGCCCGACTTAAGTCTCGCTCGACCGCCGATTCTTTTCGTGAGTTTTCAGTCGGAGAGCCAGGCCAGTTTCTTTGTGGATCTTTCATCATAGTTACAAGGTTTTCGATGCCCAATGTCTCGTATGAGTGGATAATGCACTAAAACTGTATGCAGGGAGAATTTCGTAGATCGCTAGAGTGGCCCACAGCGAGGAAAACGACAATCCAAGCGGATGACAGAGGCTCCAACGAGGCGTTTTCAACAGTTACTGTCAGAAGGAAAAAATTCCTATGGAAATGATTGAGGAAAACACAATGACGAGAGGGGAAGCTGAATGGTCAAGGGCGCTGAAAGGTCACGCACTGAGGGGAACCGAAGGGACAACAATGGTAGTTTAAATAACGGGAAGCCTGATGAGAAGAGGGATTTTTCCCTTAGGAAATTTTGTAATGGTTGGCTTGTAAGAGGAACTACTTCGTTTTGCAAAGTGAACTACAATTTTGCCTGCTGGAAAGAGTAAAGAAGTGGAATGTACCAATGAAATTTGATGAATAATGTTGAAGATGAACTATTTTGTTTTCAGCTGTATTTCATTTGCTGTAAGAATATTTGATGTTTTGAACCTACATTCTGGTTAATTATTCTTCAGTAGTTTTCTGGGATGCATTTTCACTAAGAGCAATAAATGTTGTTATAGAATGATCGGCTATCTGGTTATTTGAATATTTGTAAGTTTTCATGTGCTGTGAGAGAAGTAGTCATCTATCTGTGGTTTTTCTCACCGTATGTGATTTTTTGTATTGCTCAGTCAACATGATAACCTCACTCCGTAGGGATAGTTTAGGTAGTTAGTTTATTTCTGTTCGTATCTGGTTTGGTTGCTTGTGAGCACAAGACGAGAGGTAAGAACCTGCGCATCACTTTGTGACCGCTCTTTACATCTGGATCACCCTGCATTTAGTTAGGCATGTGCATATCATTCATTTAAGTCAAAACACAAAACTTGGTGGGCCGGGTCGCAACCGGTACAGCCTTTGTTTGTTACTTGACCTACGGTAGCCGGACCGTAAACCGGACGGATTCCCTATACCAAACAGTCAGCGGGCTAGTTGGGAACGCTGATTGGGGAGAATCTCTTACTGTTTGCCGCCTGCGAATTTCTAGGCCTCAATAGTTTTGGCGCTAGAAGGAGGGCCACCAGTGCATGGCTAGCCGAGGAAACCCATTTTCCCGAGAATATTCCACTGGTTACAGTTCTGGAAGTAGTGTACCACGCAATTCAATTCCGAAAGAAGAAGAAAGAGAATATCTGTACCCTGTCCGCAACAAGATTGTTAACGATCTGAGAAGACACACCAGGGCATACTTAAAGAAGATTGGAGGATTTCCTATCATTCCCGAATTTCCTAGAAGAGAATACAAGAGGAAAGATCGTCCTATAAGAGAAGACTCGGTGTTGGTTGGAGACTGACAAGAACTTGTAGAGACTGCCTTACAAGAAGTAGAGCTACCGTTGAATCAAGAAGGCCCTGAGACCCCTTATATTTCTCCTATTCACACCCCAGTTGGTTCACCTCCGCACTCTCCACCTCGATTAATGGCAGCATCTAACGCAAACCAGCCACCTAATCCTCCAAACCCACCGCCTGCATGGAAAGCCAGATCACCTCTGAACCTGACCCCACCTTTGCACGACCTACCTCAAGCCTTCGAAAATTTATTGCCTAAGTTTGATCCCAATGAGAAGATATTGGTAGACGACCACTTGCAGAGTTTTTATTTAGCTATAGAAGGATTAAGGGCAGGGGACCATGAAGATGTGGTTTGTAGACTCTTCCCACATACCCTTAAAGGAGCCGCAGCTTCTTGGTATTTTGGTTTGCCTACCAATTCTATTCCAGATTGGAACACCTTTGAAAGAATGTTTAGAAGTAAGTATGCGGTCCAAAAGACTCATGCTGCCCTTATGAAAGGACTTTGTGCTTTGAAAAAAGAAAAGAAGGAAAAAGTGCACAGTTTTACACAAAGGTTTACAGCATACCTTAAAAACTTCTCTGATGCAGATAAACCTTTAGAAAAAGTCC
>LPNX011116426.1:184529-248264 GCA_001517045.1 Pseudotsuga menziesii | reverse complement strand
ATATGATTGTTGTAGGTTACCACTGGGAAATACTTTCTGAAGTGCTAGCTTTTGCACTTTAGAGTAGCACAGAGGTTAAAACATCCACTCTACAGGATCTCCAGGAACTCAACATCATTATTTATCCATTACTGTAAAGTGCTCAGATTTGTCGCTTTGATGCTCATACTTGATTCTAGAGTTGTTTATGCCCATAGGACTGCCCAACATTGCTCCTAGTGTGACATTGAAAATACCAAGTTTCTTTTGGAAGGCCTAAATAGGGCCAATTCACCTTGGTGTATTGGTTTATTGTTAGAGGAAGGCCTTCTCTCATTATTTGAGTAACATTCACCCTTGGAGACACATGCATAAGGGCAGTGTTCATCCCTACCAAAGGAGAAGGTGATCATTTGAAGCATGCTTACACTATTTTACACACCATTTCATGAGAGATATTACATGCTTGGAGGTTACTCATTGAACTGGTCCACTTGGAAGGTTGTTCACATGGTTCATGCCCTATTTTGTGAAGAAGGATTTTGTATTCGGGGGCTACTTTATAGATTGAATATTGTGCACATGGGTGGCATCTAGGGCCTACAAAGCAAGTTGTGTTTTACTCCAAATAGTGTTATGATGTATAGGAATCCTACAAACCTAATTGACTTGACAATGAAGTAGGTTTAGAGTCTAGATGTTTATATTTCTAGGTTAATTTTTTTTTTGAATTGAAGTGTCATGTGTGTGACCTGTGCATTCCCACATTCACTTGGTCAATTTAGTATGGATTGGGACGAATTGACCATTTTGTTACCGATCCATTCAGTCATACCCAGATTTGCTTGGTTCGGTACCAAACTTGCCACTCCAATCGTTTCAAAGGACAAGTTAGCTCGGTTGGGGTTCAACTCAGTTGACTCAGCCACCTCGGTAGAAAAACACTTGATTAAATATGCAACTATTATTGTTGAAAAGGGGTTAGGCTAGTAAAAGGAAAAGGCAATGTTAGGAAAATGAAATGCAAGCAATAAGTGAGAATGGAGAATTGTATGTAACTAAAAGAGGGGCATACATAAGAATTCTTAGGGCATACATACATTTTTGCATACAATCCCATTAGTATCATAAATTATGGGAGAGATCAGAAAAACATCCCTACACAAATATTAACCGATAAGTATGGGTTTGGTGTTTCATTTGGAGAATAAAATCCTATAACAATAGTTGTTATTATGACTCTTAAAGGGTCCTAGATGAGATCTGTGCACTTTTAGGCAGTTCAACTTTCAAGCAAAATAAGCCATCAACAATAAGTATGTGCACCCTAGAAAACATGGAAAATATCATAAAACATATTAGATAAAATGGATAATAATCTACAACATCATAAAATCATTCATGGGGAAACTAAAAACCACTTAAAGGAGATATGTTCTTTGAAGGAGATAATTCATTAAAGGAGAACCTCCAGGTTTTGTATAGACATATATTGGCATAAATTGCAGTGTTATATGTGATGCATATGCATAACATATTGTCTCAAGCTTGACAACGTTGAAAGGCTAAAGTACAATGGCCACAAGCATACATATGAAGCTTATGAAACCTACCCAATTCATGTTAGCAAAAGGCAATGCAAGCAATAAGTTAGAATGGAGACTTGTATGTAACCAAAAGAGGGGCATACATTAGAATTTTTAGGGCTACCAAATGCCCACACCTATTAACCAAACTCATTCTTGACAAGCTTTTTATTTAACAAGTTTTTGGCTTACAAGTCTTTCCAAGTTTTTTTTTCTTATAAGACTTTCCATGTTTTTTTGCTGGTATTTTGCTATGCTTATGCCAAATTTATTTTTGGCCACGGTGCAGGTAGAACCAAACAGGTATTTGTTAGACCTATCTTCCTCCAGCGAAGGGAGTTTGGGAAGGCTAGAGGAAAGTGAGACATCCAGTAGGTCTACACGGGCTAGATCAACTAGATGTCAGAAGATCAGAAGAAAATTTGACAAACACATGAATTTTTTTCTCCAAGGAGGGGGGTCATGTTCCTATGATGATGAGACAGTGGGAGACATCGACGTGCCCTTAAGGTACCAACACCTAGTGAAACAATGGGTGCCTAGCGATCGTCCTAAAGTAAACACTGATTTTTGTGTGAATGAGAGGATATATAGAATTGCATCGTCCTCATTGCATGGATTGGGCTTGTTTTGCATGGACATCATAAAGGTTGGATACGGTAGATGTACAGAATTGATGGAGTATGTTGGAACCTGTTACAACTACATTGATTGGATGCGCCTGTTCCAATATACATGAAGTATGCGTAGATATGGGTTGTCGGCGAATTATATACAACTGAAAGACATAGCTCAAAATAAAGGAGCAACGATGTACATGGACGAAAGGCCAAAAACAACAGGTAATATTGCGGGGTTTATAAACAGTACACAACCAGGGTCTACATTAAAGAAACCCAACTGCATATTCGAGTCGTGTGAAGGAAACCGTGTCTTTGTATGTGCAATTAAATCAATAGTTGCTGGCAAAAAACTGCTTATTGATTACAATTTGAATCATGTAGATACAAACAATGTTAGTATGGTTGTGGTACAACAAACAATTTAACCACCCCTTTTTATATTAATTTTTTAATGTCTATAGGAATTTTTGTTAGCATATAATTGAAATTATCTACTTTTCATGTTTCCTTATGTAACTTTTAGTATGTTTTTAATGCAGGGTTCTCTCAGGGGCACCTCCATCTCCATAGATGTTTGTTGACCCGAGTTAAGGCAGCAGGTATACATCAATATTGCCAATGTAATATTAAATTTAGGATGGACATACAGATACATTGTTATGTATTTTCATTAGTATATTAGGTTTGTTTATATAATATTATCGATTTTCCATGCAGAGTGTTGATCAGGGAAGCCAACCGGCTATTGATCAGCCGACTACAGCATCAAGGCAACAGCCAAACATGAATGTAATTCTCCATTTAAAATAATTTAAAATCATAAACATGTATATCATGACTCATTACGTTTATTTTGTTATGTATTCTTTCGTTTTTATGGTTGCGTTCATGATGGTAATGTTGTATACTTTTTTTTGCAGATTGACCGGGGAAAGTCCCCAGCTATTGATCAGACGACTGGAGACTCGAGGCAACCATTTAACCTAAATGTAATTCCACATTCTAAGTACTTAAAAAATGTACACATATAAAACATGTAGCATAGTGTTTATTTTTGTTTTTGTTCTATATTTGTTAGCTTATAAATATTGCATTCATTGTGATAATGTTCTCTACTTTTTTTGCAGGTGGCTGATCGAGATAAATCCCCATCTATTGATCAGACCACACCCTCAGCTAGGCGTCAGGTAATCCTAGACGTAATCCCTAATATAATTATTTGCACACACTATATTTTTAAAGACTAAGCAATTTTTTATATATTTCAATTGCAGATAGGGGATTCCGTTTATCAAACGACGTCTCAAAACTCTTTACAGAATGAGGTCTCTCGGTTGATGAGAGATAGTGAAATTAGAGAGTCTATAGACCCATTGAGGGTGCTACAAAGGACAAGGGAAAAAAAATCAGTAATTGATTCGTCTGACATTGGAAGTTCCACTAATAGAAGGGCTTGAACAAAGGATTCAATTGTTGTTATAGCAACGTAAACAAGTGGACGTAAGTTATCGAATAAAAATGTAAATTCATTTATAAAAACTTTATAATATTTGATTTTATATGTTGTTGAACTTAATATACAATGGGTTTAATTTACAGTGCGCTATGGAGATTATTAGTGGTGGTCAAGGCAATGTTGGTCCCAGTGACCAAACCACTCCACGTACACCACATACTGCTCCCATATTGTCCACTGAACAATCGGTAACACGCTCTGCGACACCGTTGAGGGAATCATAGGGTGCAGTCGATGTTGCCCCACCCACAATAGATGCTGCAGAAGAAGGGGTGGATGCAGGGCTAGATAGATATGTGGAAGCATTTCCTAGATCTTCTCATGTGACTAGCACTGGCTCAATAAAGTGTACATTTTTGGTGAATGAAGAACTGGTTCCAATAAAGATAGAGAGGATTCCAGGTCATTATAGATTGTTCAATTTATTTTTTATAATTAATGTCCAATATACCGATAATATTTTCTAATGTTGACTAATGATGGCAATAAAGTTTTGCTGGAAATGATATATTTTATAAACACATGAATGATTTGGCCTTGGAGATCTTCGGGCCCACCATCCGCACAATGTGGAACAAGCAACCAAAAGCTTTAAAGGATGATCTGACTAATCGCTTGGTTAGTCTATTTGGAAAAGATACCTTTGATACATCGAAATTACTACAGAAGGCTGGAAAACATCTAAAGATTTTCCGAGACCAATATAGGGTTCACCTAGAAAAGAACCCTAGGTATGAGTGCCCTCTAATGATTACATCTATGGAGTGGAAAGCCCTGGTGGAAGATGGAAAAGAGAAGGGCCTGATAAAATCAGGAAATATACCACCAGGTGGAACAGGGAGGTATGCAATACATTCCAAAATGTAGTGGTAAGCCTTATTATTACTAGTTTTTATATCAATTTTGGTACATCGACTAATGTATTTAAAAACTTAATTAGGCTCTTGGACACATATAAGGCCACAAAGGAAAGAATTGAAAAAATTGGCCAACACAAGCTTGGGCCTGGTGGTTACTCCAACTTGGAGACCCAATATGTAAGTATCGCAAAACCCGAATCCGCATCCAAATATCATACAGATTATTGTTTTTGTTTTTTCTGACAAAAGGATTTAAAATTAATGGCATCATGCAAATATGAAGGTCGAGCGGTTCAAATAATTGCCCAGTGCGGATTACATGAAGCTTGGCTTCGAACATGGCTTTGACGCCGTTGTTGAACACCGGAGAAGCTTGTCTGTGAATACTGCATGATCTTCTGCTGATCCATCTAGTGCCCAAGTATGTGAAAACTGCATAGTTTAATGATAATTTATTAATGCTCATGCAATTTGTTCCTTATAAATAAACTAACATAAATTATTTATTCCTTTTTGTGTAGGAAAGTAATGATCCCGTTCATGTCGAGGATGTAGTACATGACCAACCAAACGAAGATCATGCTTCTCATCATGGTAATGCATTTATTAATGTGCTACTAGTTTTTATAGACCATTGCATATGATGAAGATTAATTCTAATTCTACACAATTCAACTACAGAGCATGTAGCTGCAGATCATAACACGGAATAGGTTGGGCCAGTACGAGATAATGTTGAACATGTTGATGTGCACATGGCAGGTAAAAACACACATTCGTAATGTTTTTTAAATGAATTACTCATATTTATCAAAATATAAATATATTAATGAAAGATTTTGACATTATTGCAGAAATTCATTGCCCCTCGCCTGAAGTTCAACACTGCAAGCAGACTAGTAGGGATACTGATGATCATATTCCCGAAGATGTGACTCTAACTAAATATTTAAAGAGAAGAAAAGTAAAAAGGAAGTGACTAAACAAATTTTGAGTAATTCTTATTTATAAAAAAAAATTAATGCTTTTTTCCTCTGTTTCATGAATGAATGTTTGAATGAATGCTTTACTGAATTGTTTACTGATATTTTTTTTCTTCTGCCATTGACTAAATTAATGTTTTAATGAATGAGTTAATGAATGGTTTTTTCAGTTGTTGAATTATTGAATGGTTTAATGAATGTTTTAAAGAATTATTTAATGAAATCATTTTTCAACTATTGAGTGAAATAATTTGCATTGTAGATGCATTGTTATTTGCATTGTGAAATAGTGAAATAAATTGTTATTTGCAAGTATAGGCATTGGGTTTGGGGAGTTGAGAGTGATGTGAGGGGGGGGAGGGGCCATAAGAGCTTCCACCTTCACGTGGTTGGTCCTTTTTAGTAGAGAATATTAAATTATTATCGAAACAGAGAGGAGCTCAATGAATGGTAAGGAAGAATACATTAAAAAACATCTATTTCTATATTTTTAGTATGTAATTTTCACTATTGCTATTTGACTCCTCCATTGGAACTTGTTACAGATAGCGTTGAGAAACATTTCCATAGTTAAGAGGCAAGAAATGGAGTTTTGATTAGATCGATGGCCTTATATACATAGTATTTTTGCTTATCCATGTTTTATCAGGTGATATATTCTTAACAATTAATTTACTTGAATAGTTGAATAGTATTGTAATTTACATTGTAATAGAATTGTATTTATTTAGATTGGTTTTGTTATTTTCATAAACAAACATAAATATATTTGATGGGTCCTAACATGAAACTATTTCAACAGGACAAAAAATGAAGTATGTTGAATGATGTTTTGAAAGGTGAAGCATAAGAAGACAGTGTGAAGATCCATAAATCAAGGTATAAATATGTTTTATTTTGTTTGATTGAGGTGTGTATTGGGTATTTATGCATGTACACACACATACATTTAGTTGATGATGATGATTACCATACATAGAGGCGAACTTTGTTATATATGATCTAAACAATTGCCTTAAATATTTTGATTTATCGTGATAACTGGCCCCTTGGTAATACTTTACCAATACCATATAGCTAGGACAACAAAATTAAATGTAGGCATTTAATTACAAGAAATTGGATAGGCATTTGAGTTTGATGGGAATATGAAAGGTCAAAAGACAGAAAAAGATAGATAGACTTGTGAGGAAAATGGTATCTGAAGCGTTGTTTCCCTATTATTCCGCATGAGTATATTGTTATCTACCCCAGTTTATCTTTCTCTAGTAGTTTTGTAATTTGTTTATTAATCTCATATCTTGTTCAACTTTAATGGTTGATTGTGCAGTGGTAAACCTATGTTTATATTTGTGCTTATCCCTGTAGGTTGTGAGTTGGGCATGGTACACATTGGTATTTTCAGTTTCCATTGTAACTTTACAACCCATTGTACACATTGGTATATCAACATGAATTACCAGCTGAGTTAACCATCCTTTTAAGGGTTTATACAAGTACTCTTTAGCCTGAAAAGAATGCTTTTGGAAGGAAGAATTCAATTATATTGTTGAGATTTCCCCATAACTCAAATATGACCCTAACTTGGTTGATTTTGTAGGTCTTTTTGATAGGTTTTAGGGCTAGAAACGATAGTAACACTGATCAGTAATGAAAGAGTCCCTAGATTTCCCTACTAAACAATTAAATGGGGTCATTGTAAGGCATAAAGTAACCTTTTATCAAGGCCAAATTATCCCAACCCCCAAAACATGTCAAGTATGAAACCATAACTTTGACTTTTGACTGTTTTTTTTGGGTTGCTTCTCAAGTTCATGGATGTAGACAAGAATATAGGTGACACACTGGAGGATCTAGGGCTAAATAGGCAGACCAAAATTTGCGGGTGGCTTATAATTTGAAAATTGTTGTTATTTTTGGATTATTGAATTTTATAAATTTCTAAGGTTTTCTAGTTTATAAAAACACAGATCTAATCTAACACTACACTAATCAAGAAAATGTGTATATTTACACATGAAATACTACTATATTTACCTCTAGGTTTTGTTGGAGGATCCTAATTAGGGAAAAATTCAAATATCTAAGGACAATCAAGAGAAAAATCCTTCAAGAGAATGTTTTATAACATGTAAAAGTTGACAAAAGCTGGTAAAAAGCTCTAATTCAGAGAAAGCATAGCATTACAACCACCATTCAATCCATAGAAGCATAATTTCACCAAACTTTACCAATGGAGCAACCAAGAAAACCCTAGATCCTCCTGGTGCTTGTGTTCTTCCAACAATGCTAGCATCAATCTTGCATGTGAATGAAACCCTAGAATTCACCCATCATTTTACCATAAATCCAAAGAAGAAATACTAATATATTTGATAAGTTTCCCATGTGAATCCATAGGCAAGCCTATATCATTAGAATGCATTAACAAAGCTAGAGTAGGAGTTTTAAGCAAAAAATTTGAAAAAACATACAATTTATTTTTTGTGATCAACTTTTTCGTGGGCTTCATTTTGCTTGTCAAAAGTGGGCCAATCTAATGCTCCTGCAACTCCACAGCCCTTATAAACCAGTATTTATATGGAATCATTGGTTTATGCTCTTCAATATGAAGGCCCTCTTAAAGATTGCCTCTTTGTACGAAGTTATAGAGAATAAGGCATTCCTTGTCCCGTGCATAATAGATAATACAAAGTAGTTAGATGGTAATCGTTGTGATTAATACTTAGCCACCTATGCTGGTTATAATAGAACATTATGTTTGCTTGTAGTAAAAAGCAACTATGAAGCCTTATAGAGTTTCTATTCTTCCGGCAAATACTTTATTATTAGACCGTGAGATATCTCGACTTCAATATCTATTTGTTTTAGTAGCCAAAGCCTTCATAGACTCCATTCACTGCATCAAAGGCATTGACCCACTGATCATTGGTCTTCTTATAAATAAATCTTTCATAAAAGCTCTGTTGCCATCTCTCTAGGAAAATAAAGGGATTCACTAGCTACAAAAGGATTGGATGTTATAAACTCATGCTTCCAGCCTGTAGAAAACACAACAGCAACACAAAGCATAAAAATGGAAAGCCTATATAATAAATTACAAAGGGAAATGCATGATAAATTTGGATAAATTGGGTTATAAGGGAGATCAATGTTTTTCCTGCTTTTCCAACCTCTCCCAGGGATCCATTTGTCACTATTTTACTGTCTAAGTAACGACAAAGGGAATCGCTGTCTTTGAAAGGCAGTTGAGCAAGGATACATAGTGATTTAGCTTTGGAAAGGTAAATTGTTGTCTCTGTTGTATTTGTTGCTTGCAGGCCAGTAGGATAAGGTGTTTCTTTGGTCAATATAGAAACTGTGGATGGATGCCACTGAGTGGAGTTTGAACCTCAAGCCCCAAGCCATGAGGCAATAAGTGTAGCTGTTAAAAATTTGGTCCAGTTAGGTGCAGTTGTTTGTGGCCAGAAAGGCCTAAAAAAATTAATTGAATTTGGTTTGAATCTCAACAAGCTGGGTGTAGAACCTCGATTAGGGATTTTGAGTTTTGTGGGTGGAGAGTTGTTGGGTCGACAACTGCTGCAAATGCAAATAGATTTTTTTGTTTTTTATATATGTTTTGAGGTTGACAGTATTGATTCATGACCTTGTGGTTTGTATTTGTCTCACTCTACCCTACAACTACCTATCACTCTCTCTCTCTCAGGTATGTCCATTGTTTCGTTAGTGACTTGTCTCCTAAGAGACAAAGTGTGATCGTATTATAAATCTGAGTATAGAAATTAAGGAATGTCTAAACCACATTGTTATCTTCTATTTGTCCATTTATAATATTTTTCCATGTGCTTGACTAATTCTGTTCATACATATCCTAGGTAACTGTAATTGATGGATGTATATAGTGTTGATATGTAGTAATCCTGGCTTGGTTTGGAGCAAAATGGGTCATAGCATCAACTGAATTGATATTTAGTTTTGACATTGAGGAATCATGCAAAAACGAGTAAACAGAGCTCTGTAATTGAATCACATATCTTGAATCACATAGACTTGGATAAGGCTCAATTGGGTCTTGGGCACAACTACAGCAGAGCCAACGTGAAATTCAATGTCAATAGAGTGGATAACATGGTTATACAGGCTATTAGTCTTCTTGAAACCTTGGACAAGGACATCATGAACACCTTCTGCATCAAGGACAAGGAGTGACTGTTCAGAAACTTGTTGATTCTTCTTTCCCGTATTCTCAAACTCAGGTTTGTTCTCACTTGTATTCTCAAACTCATCTCCCAAAATGTCTGACAATTTTGAATGTAAAGACTCTCTCTTTGAGCCCTTTGACACACTCCACATATTAACCTCTACTCGATCATCTGAGCTGCTTGTCAACTCACCAATGTCTGGTCCAAACCAGTTTCCTTATGTGGTCAAATTATAGGATGAAACGATGTGGGGGTAAAATCTTGATAATCGACATTCTAGGACTAGTAATTGCCAGCCTCTCCCAGGGATGCACCTGTCACTATTTTGCTGTCTAAGTAACAGCAGAGGAAATCATTGTCTTTGAAAGGCAGTTGAGCAAGGATACATAGTGATTTAGCTTTGGGAAGTTAAATTGTTGTCTTTGATAGAAGATAGACACCAACACACACAATGATTCCTTTTGGAAGCAAAGACAAGTGAAAACATCAATGAACATCCAATCTGGACTCGCCATCTGGAGTTAAATAGTTATGTGAGCTTAGTAGAAGCAAATTGATATGCATGATGCATGATGACGATTTAGTTTGGAAGGACAATAGACTTTGCTGGGGAACACAATTACTGCTCAAATCACCAAATCCTGAGCCCACATGCATGACAAATCGTTGTCTTGAGGGACCATATGCAAAATTGTTGTTGTGCCTGCTTTAACGTACAACATTTTAGCCTAGGGGAAGGTTGAATGATTTTCTAGAGGAAGTTCCTCTGTAAGCCACCAACTCCCCGAACCACACTTGTTATCAAATCGCTATAACTAAGTGAAATATTTCGATTTAAAAAAAATACCAACAGGCGTCACTTTTCCGACGTTCTTTCGACACTTCGGTGACACCATCCGACGGCGGTGTCATGACTCCGACGCTTCAGCCCGTCAGATGACCGATGGTTTAAGTGTCGGTCTTCATTGAATATCCAACATGGTCACCATGCCACCAACCCTTTTCCCATCGGAAGGCCGACTCTTCTAGTGTCAAATTGCCGATGCTTCAAGTGTCGGATTTTCGACACTCTCTAGATAAAAATACCGACGACGTCGCCATTCCTACGACACTTCTTTCTGTCGGAAGGGCAATGCTTCAAGGGTCGGAGGATGTCGGATTTATGATGGTTTATGCAATTTTTGATTGGCACTTTGGAAGGAAAAATGGTCGAATATGCGACGCAATGGTGTGTCGGATCTTCAACCCACATTAGTAGAATGTCGAAGATCCAACATTATGGCACCGGCAGCAAAAAAAAGTGTACGTGTCAAAAATGTGACAGAGAAGTGTCAAATTTTAGACATGCAAGGTGTCAGATTGTGGGTTGAAATTCTGTTGTGAATAACTGCTTCATACGTTCCAGTAAATTTAGTTTGAGTTGCAGCTTCAATAATTAGTAAGAATGATGGTTCTTGTGTTGATGTATTTGTAACTTCGGAATATATTCACTTGTATATATTATGTATTGTATTTCATTGTACCCTGATGTTCCTATCGAGAGAATCATTAATGTAATCAATTCATGTAAAGTCATAGAGGTTAACCCTCCTTTGCTGATTGGGGGGAAAATTCCCCACAGTTGAGCTAGGGAACTAGGGTTATTACACTCTCCTAGTGAAGTTGGCCCTGGTAAGTAATTGTCAAATCAGAAACTAGTATAAATAGAGAGTGAGCCTCTCTATTTGGAACACACAATCACTCAACTGTAGCGCATGAGTGAGAGAAGAGAAGCTTGCACAAGTGAGAGAGAGAATAGCTGTCGAAGATCATCTTTTTGTCTTTGGGTTTTACTTTTTCCATTGGTGCTCATTCTATCTTTGAGGAAGTTGTGGGTTTTTCTCCTTTATGGTTTCCCCGAGGAAAACTCTTTGTGTCTCTTGTCTCTTGTAATTATTGCTGTGCATGTTATTCTCTCAGATAAGATCCTAATATCATATTCCTTAAATGATAAAAATATAACATGGTATCAGAGCTAACCTGAGAAGAAGACAATATGCAACTACAAAAATCTAGGGCTTCTTATTTTTTGTGTCTCTCTCCACAGATCATCAGCAAAAGGAGGCTAGGTTAACTCTCCATTGAAGGGCACATCTTTTTGTTGAAGTAGAATCTGATTCTAAGCATTTCCAATTTTTGACCTACCATTGCAGCGAGAAATTAGGGCTTTTCACAGAAGAGGAATTTTTGAGTGAGCCCAACATTGAATTGCTCTCCTCCTCAAATTTCAAATTAGTTTAGAGACCAAGATCGAAGTTTTTGGTTGGGAAGAACTCCTGGAAAGTAAAACCCTAATTTTCCCCTGAACCAAAAAACCAGCACTGCAGAAGATCAGCTCCAGATCCAGTTCCGACATCTCAAATTGGTAAGATATAAATCTTTTGTATTTCCATTTGAGGTTCTCAGTTAAGATGTATCATCACACCAAGCTTGATGAAAAGCTTGAAGGAGCTGGAAAATTCCGAAGATGGAAGTATAGGATCTCACTGGTTCTTGAAGAAAATGAATTGGACACCTACATAAGTGGAGAGGATCCAGTTCTAGAGGGAGATGAGGCTAAGGCCTTACACAAAAAGAACTTGGTCAAGGCCAAGAGAATTATTGCTGATTCTATCAAGGATCACATTATACCACAAGTGTCTTCCCTAAAGACACCTAAAGAGATGTTTGATTCCTTGAACAAGCTATTTGAAGGGAAGAACATAAATCAGAAGATGACTTTGAGGAACCAATTGAAGAATGTGAAGATCCAGAATGCAGAGACCATACCGTCATACTTTACAAGGGTCTCTCAAATTAAAGAACAACTTGAAGTAGTGGATGAAGAAGTGGAGAATGCAGAAATTGTGATGACCACCTTGAATGGTCTCCCTAGGTCATGAGACTCCTTCATTCAAGGGATTTGTGCTATAAGGGAGATAACCACTTTCAGTATGCTATGGGAGGAATTCTCACAAGAAGAAGCTCGAATAGTAGCTTGATAAGAAAATATGGGAAATGAAGATTAAGCTCTCATAGTACACACCAAGAAAATTAGAAAGGACTATCATCATCCCAAAGGTAAGCATTCTCACCAGAAAGATAACCCTAAAAGATATAGCAGAGATCTATCTAAAATCAGACGCTATACATGTGAAGAGAGAGGACACTTTTCCAAAGAGTTTCCTAGAAACAAAGGTGGTTCTTACAGGAAGAAGGGAAACAAAAGAAGATATCATGCCCACACCACAGAAGATGATGAACCTCCCAAAAAGAGAATCAAAGAAGAAAGTGAAGACTCTTCAAGTGATGAAGAATATGTTTTGATTTCTGCCATCACGGGAATTGTCACACATGGAAACAATGATTGGCTCATAGATAGTGGGGCTTCCAAGCATATGCTGAGATTCAAAGAATATTTTGTGAAACTATCTGAACATGAGTCACCACACAAAGTGAAACTTGGGGATGACTACCAGTATCCCATAAAATGTAGTGGTGAATCCTCCTATAAGCTAGACTCTGGAAAGTATACGAAGATGAAGGATGTCTTGTTTGTACCAGGACTAAAGAAGAATCTCCTCTCCATATCTGCATTGGATGCAAAAGGCATGAGGGTTGCATTTGTACATGGTCAAGTCCTTATGTGGCCAAAAGGAAAGACTATAGATGATGCAGTAGTGATTGGAGAGCAAGAGGGAGGATTATACAAATTAAAGGGCCATCCAGAACAAGATTTGGTCCATGACTCAGTAGAACTAAGTGAGCTTTGGCACAAAAGGTTTGCACATGTGCACTACAAGGAAATACCACTTGCAAGCAAAGTTGTTGAAGATCTTCTAGAAGTATAGGAAAAACATGAAGATATTTGCAAAGGATGTGCGAAAGGAAAGAACACAAAGAAGACATTTCCAAGGAGAGAGAGAAAGGAAAAATGAATCTTGGAAATAACCCACTCCGATGTATGTGGTCCGATGTCATCCAGTTCATTAAGTGGGTATGTATATTATGTTTCTTTCATTGATGATTTCTCTGGGAAGACATGGATATATTTCTTGAAAAGCAAGGATGAAATATTCAAGGAATTCAAATCCTTGATCGAAAACCAAACAAAGAAGAAAATCAAGACCTTTCGATCAAACTATGGTGGAGAATTCACATTAGATGAATTCAAGGAATTATGCAGAGATTCAAGGATTAAGAGGGAGTTGAACACTCCATATAATCCAAAACAGAATGGGGTTTCAGAAAGGAAGAATAGAATGATCATGGAAGCAACAAGGGAAATGCTTCATGCATCTATGGGAGGAAGTTGTGAGGACAGTTTTGTATGTACAGAACCATACTCCGCATAGAGTACTTGAGAACAAGACACCTAAAGAAGTCTTCTCCGGCAATAAATTAGAAGTCAGTCATCTCAGAATATTTTGTTGTCCAATGTACATACACATTCTGAAAGAAAAGAGGACAAAGTTAGATCCTTCAGGAAAGAAGGGTATATTTGTGGGATATAGTGAAAGATCGAACGCTTACAGAATATACTTCCCAAGATTCAAGAAGATCAAAATCAACAGGGATGTGTAATTTGACAAAGACTCAGCTTACAACAAATCTAGAAAAAATACCTAATGCAGAACTTGAAGAAACAGAAGAACCTAGGATCTGAGATACAACTATGAATGAAGCAACTCTAGAAGAAGACCGATAAATGGAAGAACCCCAACAACTTGTAGATCCACCCTAGGACAAGAATCCTTACAAAAGGAAACTTGAATGGGTACAAGAGGCTATCCAAGGTGTAGAAAGATATGGGGCTCCAGAAGAAATGCGCAGAGAAAGGAAGAGAACTAGGTCCTACTCCAATTATGTAGCCCTGTTATGTGACATCATTGATAAAGAACCTTCCAACTATGAAGAAGCGATAGAAAAGAAAGAATGGAAGGATTCTATGATTGAGGAGTACCAATCAATCATGAAGAATGATGTTTGGGATGTTGTCTCAAGACCAGAAGTGAAGTCTGTTGTGTGGATCTACAAGATCAAGCATGCAGTAGATGGCAACATAGAGAAATATAAAGCAATATTTTTGGCATGTGGATTCTCCAAGAAGGAAGGGATAGATTTTGAAGAAAATTTTACACCTGTAGCCAGATACACTTCCATCAGATCAGTACTTGATCTGCCTGCAGTGATGAAATCGAAGATACACCAGATGGATGTCAAGACCGTGTTCTTGAATGGTGTAGTGGAAGAGGAAGTGTATGTGGAGCAGCCACTTGGTTTTGAGACTCATGTGTGCAAATTGAAGAAGGCCCTATATAGTTTGAAATAGGAACCCAAGACATGGTACGACAGAATTGACAGCTTCCTAAATGGCTTAGGATTTACCAAGAGTAAAGCGGATTCCAACCTTTACTACAAGGTTGAGGAAGGGAACCCTGTGATACTCCTACTTATATGTAGATGACCTGTTTGTAACAGGTGAGGATGGGTTGATTGTTGACACAAAGAGGAAGCTTGCTGCTGAGTTCGAGATGAAATACTTGGGTATGATGCATTACTTTCTAGGCATGGAGGTGTGGCAGAATGCAGATGGAATCTCCCTGGGACAAGGGAAGTATGTAGTAGATATCCTGAAGAGGTTCGGGATGATGGAATTCAAGGCCATGAACACACCTATGGCATCGAACCTAAAGCTATTGAGTGATGCTTCATCAAAATCGGTTGATGATACGATGTATCGTCAGATGATTGGGTCTTTGATGTACCTAATGAATACGAGACCCGATATTTCCTTTGCTATGAACAAATTGAGCCAGTTCCTGACAGATCCAAGACATGTTCACCTGATTGCTCCAAAGCATATTATGAGGTACCTGAAAGGTATAGTTGATTATGGGCTAAAGTATGAGGTGAATTAGAAGATTAACCCAGAGGGTTATGAGGATTCAGATTGGGCAGGCAGTGCCATTGATAGGAAAAGCACTTCAGGGTGTTGCTTTAGTATGGGATCAGGTGTGATCTCTTGGTTTAGTAGGAAGCAGTCCTATGTGGCACTAAGTACAGCCGAAACAGAGTATGTCGCAGCTTGTTCAGCTAGTTGTGAGGTAGTGTGGTTGAGGAAGATACTATCTGATTTGTTTGATCTCTAGTTGGATGCTACTTGTATATATTGTGACAACCAGAGTTGTGTCAATTTGTCAAAGAACGCGGTGTTCCATGACAATTCGAAGCACATCGAGATCAAATATCACTATATTAGGGATATTGTGTAGAGAGGTGCAGTGAAGCTCCAATATGTTGCGATGGACGAGCAGATAGCTGATGTGTTGATCAAGCCATTAGCTAGAGTGAAGTTTGAGTACTTCAGGGAGAAGCTTGGTGTTCTCTAGATTGAGGTTCCTTTCAAGAGGAAGTGATGAGTCCATGATCCTTTCTGAAATGGTGGTAGAATTGGTTCCTCCCATGGTCAGATGTAAATGTTGTGCCTTTCTGACATGGTGGTAGGATTGGTTCCTCCCATGGTCAGATGTAAGTGTTGATCCTTTCCCTGGATGGTATTAGGTGTGTCCTACCATGTCGATAGATGTAAGTGTAGAGCCTTTCCCCAGATGGTAGTAGGTGTGTCCTACCATGCCGACGGATGTAAGTACAGATCCTTTCCCCAGCTAGTAGTAGGTGTGTCCTACCATGCCGATTATATAAGCGTTGAAGAAGAATACCTACACGGAGGCTAGTCCTGCAACCATAATGAAAAAGGGCTGGCTCTGTAGAACTTCGTATGACAAGTAGAATTGAGAGATAGCACCATTTCCTTGAGATAGTGGGAGCAGTGATGATGATGATGATCTAGTATGATTTTGATCCAGCTTTGATGATGATCCAGTATGATTTTGATCTAGCTTTGATGATGATCCAACTTTGATGATGATCCAATATGATGATGATCTAGCTTTGATGATGATCCTGTGACGAAGACTTGTACTAATGAATTGTGTCAAGAGAATACCTTCCTTGTTAAGAGGGAGTGTTGATGTATTTGAAACTTCAGAATGTATTCACTTGTATATCTTATGTATTGTATTTCATTGTACTCTGATGTTCCTATCGGGAGAATCATTAATGTAATCAAGTCATGTAAAGTCATAGAGGTTAACCTTTCTTTGTTGATCGGGGGGAAAATTCCCCACAATTGAGGGGCACTAGGGTTATTAGATTCTCCTAGTGAAGTTGGCCTTGGTAAGTAATTGTCAATTCAGAAACTAGTATAAATAGAGAGTGAGCCTCTCTATTTGGAACACACACTCACTCAATTGTAGTGCATGAGTAAGAGAAGATAAGCTCACACACGCGAGAGAGAGAGCAGCTGTTGAAGATCATCTTTCTGTCTTTGGGTTTTACTTTTTCCATTGGTGCTCATTCTATCTCTGAGGAAGTTGCGAGGTTTTCTCCTTTATGGTTTTCCCGAGGAAAAATATTTGTGTCTCTTGTCTCTTGTGATTATTGTTGTGCATGTTATTCTCCCAGATAAGATCCTAAGATCATATTGCTTAAATGATAAAAATATAACATCTTGTGTAACAAAGTTCAACTCCTATACTTCTTCTTCAATAGCTTAAGTCTGAGTCATAGCATCATCAACATACTTTGAGGATGTTGGATCTTGTGTTTCAAAAACCTGCTATGTTTCCATTCTCTTGGGCTGCTATTGTGTTTCCTGTACTATCTCTGTATCAATACTTGATTGTTGTATTTGATACAAAAACATATTAGTGTCCTCATAACTACTTCCCGAAGGAAGTAGTTTAGTATTCCCTGAATGTTGAGGCTGCTCTTCCTCATCTTCTTGTAATTCCAGATCGAGAATCATATCCCCTTCCATCCTTGTTTCCTCTCTTGATTCCATATTTGGTGTTTCATCTCTAACTCGGCCTAAATGTGCGGCTTTCTAGGTTGTTATTTCTGTCTTCTCAACCTTGTATCCAGCCAATTTAAACAACTCCCCACATTTATTTCTCTGAAATAGAATGTGGGTTTCCCAACTGATCAACAACTTTTGCTAGTGTTTCTAAGCCTCGTGTAACATGCTTTTTCCCAGCTTCCTCCCATCTATATAACTCCTCTCTAATTTCCTACACATATTCTTTCAACAACTCATTTTCATACAACAAATTTTCCAACTGGGGCAGGAATTCAACAGGTTCTTATGGATCGGTGGCTTCTGTAGGTATATTTCCCTTTGGTTCTTGTGTTTTAGGGGGTTACCTAGGTATTAGAATAGGGATTTCAATACTCGCCACCTCTGCTGCCCAAGAATCTCTAGTCCTTCTTCTTTTTATAATACCAGATGATTGTCCTATGTTCCTTGATCTTTTCTTCTTTCTATGTGCCCTAAAAAGGCTAGAGGCTTCTCTTGTTTCTAACAAGGGTTGTTCCTCCTCAATTATAGTTTCTCTTATTTCAGAGGAGGAGTCGATATCAATGAATTGAGAGTTTATATCCCAAAAAATAATATGTATATGCAACTTCATCCTATTCTACTGCTGCATCCGCAGCTCCAGCTTCCGCTGCCACTGCTTTTGCAGCTTCTCCCACTTTTTTTTATGCTATTGTTGCTACTGTTGCAACTGCTAATGGTACAACATCTTCTATTATTACTGTTGTTCCAACCATCTCTTCTATAGGTTTTGTTGCTGCTCATTAGAGGAAATTTCAACTCAAAATGGGCCTTTTAACTTTTATTCAAATTCCATGTCATCATGTGTTAGCCAATCATCATTCCATTTTTCAGGTATTTCTTGTTTTTGGGGTAGCAGGGTTCGTCAAAAGTATTCCGAGTGGGTACTTGTTGGATGCGGAATTTAATTCCGCATCCAACGAGCTCTCCTGATCGAAATTTGAGTAAAAACACAGGGAGATATGTCAAAAATACAAACAAAAAAGTAGTTTTTTTATTTTCTTCCTCCAAAATTAATAAATATTATTTTATTATTTTAATTATTATTTTATTAGTTCATTTTAGGAGGCCCATTTTGAGTTGAAATTTCCTCTAATGGTTGCATCTTTCCTTGAATCTTTTTCTTGATCATCTCCACCTTCTTCCAACTCGTCAACCCTCCCCCATATGAATTTGAAGAGCTTTGTTTAACCTCTCTTTGTCTAATATGTCCTACTACAGGTGCGTGATGCACCCCAACTCTAAAAAGAAACCGTTACCATGTTAGGTTATGTCATGCCACATATCTTTGCACCAATAGTTTGATTAACCCATGGTTTGTAACAGAAGTCAGTGGGTGCCTAAATGTCTTAACATAGTGTGCCATATTTTGCAAATTACGTAAAATATAAAATGGAATGTTTGACAGTATTCCATGGCGTAAATGGGAAAGTAGGAAAAAATCATAAATATATACAACCCTATTTCTTCCTTCACATGTAATGTACTATTTTTACGAATATAGTGACCTGGTCCCATGGGCTTGGTAATGTCTCACTAATGTACCTACACAGTCACATGAAACCAAAAAAAAAGATCAAAGAGCACCATAATATAAACCACAATTCTATGTCAGTGACTATGGAATCGAACAGTAAAATACATGATTATAACATACATATCTTACGGGAAAGGAACCAACTTTGCATTAAAGATGAAGAAGAAGTTTACAAACTTCGCCTTAGTGTTGATATGCTCCTTCACATGCCAATATCTTGTCCCCAAAAGCTCCAACTTGCTATTGATTTGGCCAAAATGTCAATGCAACAACATAACTTTGCTCTCTCTCAACCATGGGGTATGAGAATGCTTTTATAGGCCTTGGGAGGATAATAATTGTTGAGTAAATGGTGGGTGAGGTGGATAGGATATCCCAAAAGGATGGATCTTGAGTCCAAGTGGTCCTTAGGTGTAGGGATAAGGGTGGCACAAAGTCTTCCTTCAAGAAGCTTCATGGAAACCTCTCTTTTTCACTTTTTACTAAGGGCACCGCTTCTTCTCCACTATGACAGAGCGGTGATAGGGCAGAACCATGCCTTGAGCATTTGCAATAAATCTATAATCGATGAGCATTTGCAAACATAGGTGTTTGATTTTCATCAATAATGGTAAAAAACGGATGGTTCCATTGTCAAATACCTTATCTATTATGTAGGGTCCCAACCATCTTGTGCGTAAAATTGTCTTTAAAATCCCCTTTGAACCGTGAATCATACATAAAAGACCAATCTCCTTCACAATATACCTTCTTCTTTATAAATCTATCATGTCATTTGGAACCCTGCTGTTGAATTAATGTTGGGTGATGTATAGCAATGGTGTGCTTTTCATCTAGTTCGTTTAGTTGATTCAACTGGTTATTTTGAGCCTCTGTTAAGTCCAGGTTTGCCTCTAAATGTTCTCAAAGTTTATATTTCGAACTTAATAGGGAAAACAACATTCTTTCCATACACCAGTCCATATGGGGAGAACCCTGTGGTGTTGTGCCATGTAGTACGATAGGCCCACAATGCTTCTGGAATCCTTTCAACGCAATCCCTACGATGACTCTTCACTATTCTTGTAAGGATTGACTCGATTACCTTGTTTGTGCTTTCCACCTGGCCATTGCCTTGTGGATGATATGGTGAGGTTACTCTATGTTGAATATAGTACTTATGAAATAAGGCCTCCATTTTACGGGACACAAACTGTGGTATGCCATATGTTACAATCTCTTTGGGTACTCCAAAGTGGGTGAAAATATATGCATATAAAAAACTATTATAGCTTGACCATTGGATTTTACCAAAGCCACAAATTCCACCCACTTAGTCATATAATTAGTGCAAACCAAGATATAAACCTTCTATCTTGAAGGAGGGTTGATAGGGCCTACAAAGTCTAGAGCCCATCTATCAAAGGGTTCAACCATTAACTCTGGTTGAAGTGGCATTTCATCCAATTTGTTCAACTGGCCCATTCTCTGGTAGCTGTCACAGGCTTGAGCATACTTCTTCGCATCTTGAAACATAGTTGTCCAAAAGTACCCTATCCTTAATGCTTTATGGCTAGTTCTTTTATCAGCAAAATCCCCCCCACAGGGCTCATCATGACACGCCTTCAAACTGCTGTGGATCTCATCCTCCCTCACACAATGCCTGATTTCCAAATCAGGCCCTGCGTAGAAGAGGTGGCCTCCAGTCCAATAGTATTCCGCACTTTGTTGGATGATCCTTCTATTTTCTCGTTTGGATAAGTGCGTTGGAATTCTACCTGCAACAAAGTAATTAGTAATGTCAGCGTATCATGGGGAATAAGTTGAGACTACGAAAAAATGTTCATCATGAAAGGAGTCTTTGACTAGTGAATCATCATCGTTATTAGTTAGTTGAGAAAGGAAATCTGCAACCACATTCTCCTTCCCGGTTTGTCAACAATGGTTATATCAAATTCTTGAAGTAACAACAACCACCTAGTTTCTCTAGCATTGGTAATAGGTTTATTCATTAAATATCTAATAGCTGAGTGGTCAGTATGTACAAAAGTAGAACATCGAGTAATATAATGCCTAAATTTATTAATGGCATAAACGATGGCAAGGAAATCTTTTTCTGTTACCATATAGTTCAGTTTAGCAGGAGCCCGATTCTTACTAACATAGTAGATAAAATACGGGTTGTGACCTTCCTGGTATCCCAAAACTGCTCCAATGGCTGTATCTGAAGCATCAAAAGAGATGTGAAAAGGCAGGGCCTAATTATCCCCTCTCAAGATAGGTGTTGTAGATAACCTTTTCTCCAGTTTTGCAAATGCTGTCTGGCATGCATCTGTCCAAAAAAATTGTGTATCTTTCATTAGTAAAGTAAATAAGGGGGATGTCAATATGGATATTTTTTCTATAAATTTCCTATAATAGACAACATGACCAACAAAAATTCTTACCTATTTCTATGACCCATGAGTAGGGATATTTTCAATTACCTTTATCTTAATTGGATCTACCTGGATTCCTGCAGCAGAGACAAGATGTCCTAGAAATACACCTTCGCTCATCATCATATGACACTTTTCATTGATCAGGGATAGGTGGGTCTATTCACAGTGTTTCAGAACTTTTTCCAAGTTCCTTAGAGCTTCATTAAAATTGTTACCATATGGTGTGAAATCATCCATAAAAACTTCCATGCAATCATTTACCATTTCAGAGAAAATCCCAATTACAGCCCGCTAAAATGTAGCTGGAGCATTACACAACCCAAAAGGAAGCACCCTATATGAAAATGTGCCCCAAGGAAAAGTGAAGGTGGTTTTGTCTTGGTCTTCAGGGGCAATCTGAATATGGTTATATTCACTAAAACCATCCAGGAAAGAAAAGAACAGTTTTCCAGATAGGGTGTCTAAAACTTGATTGATAAAAGGAAAAGGGAAGTGGTCCTTCTATGTTTATTTATCCAGTTCTCTTTAATATACACATAGTCTCCATTTCCAATTTTTCTTAGGGACGACCACTAGTGGGGAAACCTACTCACTATCTGAGATAAGGTAGATAAAACCTGNCAGTTCTCTTTAATATACACATAGTCTCCATTTCCAATTTTTCTTAGGGACGACCACTAGTGGGGAAACCTACTCACTATCTGAGATAAGGTAGATAAACCCTGCCTCTAAAATTTTATGGATTTCCTCATTCACAACGTCTCTCAAATTTGGGTTCATTTTGCGTTGTGGTTGGCATACTGGTTTTGAATCATTATTAATATAAATATGGTGAGTACACAGTTATGAGGGAATACCCCTCATGTCTGTATATTCCCACGCAAAATCCCCCTTATTCCGTTTCAGCAGCGTAACGAAACGGTCCAATTCATCGGTTTTGAGATTAGGTTTAATGTTCAATTTTTTCCCTAGTTCTATTTCTAGTAGAACACTCTTTGAGTTATAATTACTGGGATTATTTCAGTGTTATTGACTAAGGTTTCTTCTGTAATTTCTTCCTGTTCTTGTTCTTTTAACACAGTGTTCAGGATTTGATATGCTCATCTAGTGACAGACACAGGCTCGCTAATAAAATTATAGATGCTGTCATCTTTAGTTTCTGGTTTGAAAGTCAAGACTCTCTCAGTTGTTAATAATGGTTGAATATCTTCCTCCTCCTCCAAATAAATCCCGGATAAGGGTTTCTCTATCCTGGAGACCAAGGGGCTTGTTGATTTGGATATGGTTCCCATGAAGTCCAAGGGTCGAATATTGCATTGCAGGTTGTGAAGGTTGGTGCCACTGTGTATCAGGATATGATTATTGCGAAGGAAATTTATTAAAAACATTATTCCAAGAATCGAAAGGTATAGGTTCTGAGTTTATACGTGGAATCCAAGGTTTCCACGGCTTCTTCTTCGAGATTAAACAAGCCTTATTTGTGTCTACAATGGATGTTTGAAAGAATGCTTTGGCCTTCGACGGTGAAGGGAAATCCTTAATGTCATGTTCCAGTTCACACAGGCCACATACCTCTACTTTATCAAGCATACACTCTCCTAATAGGTGCTTTTTCCTGCACTTAGGGAAGAATACCCTAAGTACCATATCTTTGGCCACTTCTTTTTGTTTTTCTCTCATGGCATCCAACTGTGAAGAAATAGAACTCATCATGTCAGTTTTAAAATTCTTAAGAAGGTTTCCTATCTCTGCCCGAGTAGCCCCCCTTACTAGCTAACTTCTGTGCTCGTGAGAATATGTCTCGGTCTCTTGCATTGATTTTGGAAGAACCTCTAGAGTATCATCGACATAAGTATACAATATGATCAAAAGGTTCTTTAGAGATATATCCCTTTCCTAATATATTAAGTATGTGTTGAATTTAATGGTTATATTAGATCATAAAAAATCTAGCATCATAATAGCATAACCATAAGCCAAAAGATCACTGAAAGATAGACAAGCACAACCACACAAAAAAGAACACAAATATTTATCCTGGGAAAAACCTAAAGGGAAAAACCCAGCAAAATCTTCCTCAATATAGATGCCCCAAAAAGATAACAGGTAAAACCAAAAGACTAATCCTCCTCCTTCTCCAGCTACCTCTCTCACTCTCACTAATGCGCTACACAAGTGAGTGTGTTTGTTCCAAATGAGGAGTGCCACACCTCTATTTATATTCTTTCGTTCACTTATTAATTAAATCAGTTATGTAGGCTCAAGTAATCCTAATTTAATCTTGTAGGCTCAAGTAACCACAACTGGGGTACTAATGATCCTACTTACAATTTGAGGGGACTTCCTCACGAATCTTATTAGTTCTCCTGATTAGAAACATCGGGGTATAAAGAAATAAAAGTGATACTATCGATAGGACCATCGGGGACCACAATATATATATATATATATATATATATATATATATAGAATATTCTTCAAAGTTATGATATTTTAACACTCCCCCTTAACGAGAAGGGTATTCTACAACAACATCAATAACAACAACAATAGGAGAGAGAGGACATCATCAACATCATCAGGGTGACACATCTATAAATCATTGGAAGCTTTTCAACATCATATAGTCTTCATCTTCAATCTTTAGTATTCAACAAAAACAACACTTTGACTGACAGCATCATCATCAGTACTTTAGTCTTCATCTTCAATCATCAGTCTTTAGCAACAACAACACTTTGATTGACAACATCATCATCAGTACTTTGACCTTTCGATCAGCAACATCATCATCAGTAGCACTTTGAACTTTCGATTAGCAACATCATCAGCAACAGCACTTTGACCATTCGATCAGCAACAACATCATCATCATACTCTGAACTTTCGATCAGTAGCATCATCATCATACTCTAATATTGCGATCAATACATCATTGCCATCACACTCTGATCTTTTGATTAGTAACATCATCATCATCACACTTTGATATTTCTATCAATAACATCATCATCATCACACTTTGATCTTTCGATTAGTAACATCATCATCATCATACTTTGATCTTTCGATCAGTAACATCATCATCATCATCAACAACAACCTGCAATCCACAGCTCAAAGACAAAAAAGTCTTTGGATCACTTTTGGACTTAAAGTCCAGGGATGATGCAATCCCACCACATTCTCGACAATCAAAGTCATTGGATTGATTATGGGATAATCAGTCCCTATCAATTTAGGACTAAGTCCAAGGATGACTCAATCCTACCACATTCACAGGGACCAAAATATCCGAATACATTCTGAACAAAAGTTCAGGGATGATGCAATCCCACCACATTCACGGGGGCCAAAGTCTCTGGATACATTTTGAACAGATGTTTAGGGATGATGCAATCCCATCACACTCACAGGGACCGAAGCCTCCGGATACATTTTGAACAGATGTTCAGGGATGATGCAATCCCACCACACTCATGGGGACCAAAGCCTCTTGATACATTTTGAACAGAAGTTCAGGGATGATGCAATCCTACCACATTCATGGGGATCAAAGCCTCTGGATACATTTTGAACATAATTTCAGGGATGATGCAATCCCACCACATTCATGGGGACCGAATGCTCCAGATACATTTTGAACAGAAGTTCAGGGATGATGCAATCCCACCACATTCTCGAGGACCGAAGTCATCGGATCCATTATGGACAGATGTCTTGAGATGATACAATCCCTCTTCATTCTCGAGGACCAAAGTCACTGAATCATTTATGGACAAATGTCCCGAGATGATACAATCCCTCTTCATTCTCGAGGACCGAAGTCACCAGATCATTTCTGGACAAATGTCCCGGGATGATACAATCCCACTTCATTCTCGAGGACTGAAGTCACTGGATCTGTTCTGGACAAATGTCCCGGGATGATACAATCCCTCTTCATTCTCGAGGACCGAATTCACCGGATCACTTTAGGACAAGTGTCGAGGGATGATACAATCCCACTGCAACATCGCTACCCCCCCTTCGGAGGAAGGTCTTTTCGAAAAACACCAAGCTTGTCTTGAAAGTGTTCAAACTTCACTTGAGACAAAGGCTTCATCAACACATCAGTGTTGAATCATCATCTTGTAACATCATCATCTAAACCATCATCATCTACATCTGAACTATCATCATCTGTATCTCCAGTATGTGAAAACTGAACTATCATCATCTATATCTCCAGTATGTGAATATTGAAAGCATCATCATCTATATTTTTAGTATAGAAATACTGAAAGCATCATCATCTCTATCTTCAGTATAGAAATACTGAATCACCATCGTCTACATCTATAGTATGTAAATACTGAAACATCATCTATATCTTTAGTATGGGAATACTGAAACATCATCATCTGCATATTATCTCGTATGTAGAAATACCGGATTTCTATGTCCTTTGATGGAACACAAGGTTCTCTGTCATCTTTATACAACTCTGGTTATCACATAGAATCACTGTAGTATCCATCTCCAGGTCAAAGAGACCTGACATCAGCTTTCGAAGCCATATGGCTTCACAACTAGCAGAGCAAGCTGCTATGTATTCTACTTCATCCGTGCTAAGAGAAACACTGGACTATTTCCTACTAAACCATGAAATCATAGTAGACCCCAGACAAAAGCATCCACCTGAAGTGCTCTTCCTGTCTGAGACACTTCTAGACAAATCTCCATCTATATAGCCATACAATCTATTGTATAGACCAAAGTCTATAGTCCCTTTTAGCTATCTCATCACATGTTTTACAGTTATTAGGTGAACACGTCTAGGTTGAACTAGATAAGGTGTTCACAAAAAAATAAATGTCTGGTTTGGTATTTGTTAGATACATCAATGACCCAATAATCTATCTGTATTGAGTTACATCCACTAACTCTGACGAGTCATCAGCTAACAACTTCATGTTGGAATCCATGGGTGTGGCCATGGCTTTACATTCCAACATATCAAATCTTTTCAAAACATCCACTACATACTTTTCCTGGTTGAGGAAGATTCCTTCTGAACTTTGCCATACTTTTAGACCTAGGAAATAATGTATTAACCTTAGGTCTTTCATCTCAAATTCTTCAGCAAACTTCTTCTTGTGTTCTACAATCTGTTTCTCATTCCATGTCAGAAATAGATCATCCACATACAGTAATAGTATGACAGTTTCATCTTCTACAACCTTGTAGTAAAGGTTAGGATCAACTTTACTCTTGGAAAAGCCCATGCTTGTCAGGAAACTATCTATTCTTCCATACCAAGCTCTGGGATATTTCTTCATGCCATACAGGGCCTTATTCAACTTGCATACGTGAGTCTTTCTATATTCAACTTCAAATACATGTGGTTGATATATGTACACTTCTTCTTTAATCACACCATTTAGGAAGGATATCTTCACGTACATCTGGTGTAAGTCCCACTTCATCATGGATGCGAGTACCATGATAGTTCTGAAGGAAGTGTATCTTGCTTCCTAGAGCAAGTGTCTCTTCATAACTAATTTCCTTTCTCTGAGAGAATCTTCTAGCCAGAAATCTTGCCTTCCATCTGCAACATGTTTTGTCTTGCAATTCCACTTGGAAGATACCATGCTCTTGCTTTCTGGTTTGGTTACTATATCCCAAACATCATTCTAGTATTCTTCCATCATTCTGTTAGGTCATCAACATATCCTAGTCTTGATCCACATTCAACCCTGAAGGTTTGAACCCACTTTAATCTTGGTAAAATCTCGGTCTATCAGGAAGTTGTCCATCATGTCGTACCATGTCAAACTTAGAGATATTCTATAGTCACTCCACCTAAAGTGGAGTATCATCTTCCCTCTTCATTTTGTACAGGTGGTTCTATGCTTGATATATACTTCTAGTGGGTTTGGTCAATAGAGTATGGCATGTCATAGTCTATTCTTTATGAGGCAAATCACAAACCTTGCTTTGTACAATGGTTCTAGTAGATCCATAAGGAAGATACTACGGACTTCCCTCTAGGTCTCATATTGTAGACATCATTCCCCATGATCGACTGTTACTCTTTGATCATAACTTCTTTCATAGCCGAAAATATTAACATCAATGATGTCACCCAACTGTGTTACACAACTAGACTGTGTTTGAGGCCTCCTACTTTGGTTTGGAATTCTCACCATTCTTTTCTTTATTTTGAGTTATCTCTTGTACCCATGGTGGTATTCATCCTTCGAGGTGGATCTACCGCTAGCTGAATCTATTTCTTTCATCATGGTTTCTTTGAACCTGGGAGCTTCAGATTCATGTTTATCGGAGTGAATATTGAATTGTCATCACTTGTTCTTCGGAACAAGTCTCATCCTTCTTTTCTTGTAGGCAGTTGTACAGGACCTTTCCTACAATTCAAATGCACCACTAGCATGGTTAGAACCATTTCATATAACATATGCATAATGACACATCATTCAACTGTTTATCCAATACAACATTCATCCATATCTCATAGAAACTTTCTAGATGACATCATTGAGATTGTGCACTAATCCAATATGTCAACAAGGAGGTTTCATTCTAGATAAGTAGCAATGGAGAGCTGTATAGCACCATGAGCTACTTACTCATCACATGCATACTGTCATTAATGTAAACATTCTATCATGCATAATACATCAACTGAATATAAAAAAATATCATGAAATGACAATTGAATACTTATCTTTTATTCGTTTCGTGGGTAGACTCCTTCTTGATCCTTCTGCTTCATCATCTGAATATTCAATCATGACATCATCATTTGTTATCCAAATTATAAGATGGATAAGAGTTTATTCAAGAATTGAGTTCTTCATATTCCTCATTGCTTGAGGGATCTTCTTTGAATCGTGAGTGCTTGATCTTTAGTTACTCCCATATTCTCTTCTCTTATTATGAATTGAGTTTCTTCTTGTGTAAGGCTTTAGCCTCATTTCCCTTTGGAACTGGAACATCTCCACTTATGTAGGTGTCCAATTCATTTTTCTTCAAGAAATAGTAAAATCCTATGCTTCCATGCTTGGAAGTTTTGAGCTTCACCAAGCTTGTCATCAAGTTGAGGTGCTAGGTCATTTTGAAATAAGAACCTCAAATGCAAATGGCAAAAGATTAGATCTTACTGGTTTGAGATGTTCGTCCTCGTTCCGGATCTCGCTGATCTAGGGTTTGTTAGAGAAACCCTAATTTTGAAAACTTGGAATCTTTCAGATCTGATTGGATAGAAATATAGACCTCTTCAAGGTGAGCTGTCCAATGCACTCATTTTCTGAAACAGTGGAGGGAAGCTCCCGGAACATGAAGCCCTAGGTTACCAACTTCTTATGTAGAAATGCATGATACTGTTTCTATGGAATATCTAAAATTGATGCTCCTCTATGTTTGCAATTTCGTACTAAGGTAGCCTCATCTTTCCTTGTTCCAACACCACAGGTTTCATTAGAATTGGTTTCACCAATTGGGACTTATGAGCAGTTTCCCAGGGTGACCTTTTTCAGGACTGTTCAACATGGTGAAGTTGTACAGACTGCCACGTGTCACTGTTTCAACTTCGAGGTCTGAAGCTTCTACCATAGAAATTACATTCCGTTCCATTTTTGGAACATCTTGATAAATTTCATTTGGACCTTAGTAGCCCGAGATATAGTAATTCTCCCTAGGTGTCCTGTTTAGGGATGAATCCTGGAAGATGTTGGAACCCTGACTTATAGGAATCATATATCCTAGAATATAGAGAATATGAAGCTGAAACTTGGAGACAAGGTACATACAGATTTTATTTTTGGCTTGTGAAACTTTTGGCCCCTGATACTTCTGCAATCCCTAGATTTAGCGAATTTACCAAAACTTATCAGATTTAGTATTTAGGGTTTTTCCAGCCCGGGATCAAACTAGGGTTTGACTTTCTTGGAGTTACACCCAACCAAAAATATCGACCCAGGTCTCTAAACATTGATTTTGATGAGTAGAGAAATCCTATGCCGGGCTCAGTAAAAAAATATTCTTTTGTAAAAAAACCTAATTTCCCGCACCAAAACTGATAATGCTTGGAATCGAATTATGCTTCGACAGAAAGATGCGCCCTTCAATGAAGATTCATCCTAGCATACTTTTGTTGATGGATTGTGGAGAGAGACCCAAAAATTAAGAAGCCCTAGATTTTGCAACTGCACAATGTCTTCCTTCAGGGTGGCTTTGATACCATGTTGAATTTTAATGGTTATATAAGATCTTAAAACATTTAGCATCATAACAGCACAACCATAAGCCAAAAGATCACTGAAAGATAGACAAGCACAACCACACAAAAAATAACACAAGGATTTATCCTGGGAAAACCCTAAAGGGAAAAACCTAGCAAAAGCTTCCTCAATATAGATGCCCCAAAAAGATAAAAGGTAAAACCAAAAGACTGATCCTCCTCCTTCTCTAGCTACTTCTCTCTCTCTCACTAATGCGCTACATAAGTGAGTGTGTGTGTTCCAAATGAGGAGCACTACACCTCTATTTATATTCTTTCGTTCACTTATTAATTAACATAGTTATGTAGGCTCGAGTAATCCTAATTTAATCTTGTAGGCTCGAGTAACCACAACTGGGGTATTAATGACCCAACTTACAATTTGAGGGGACTTCCTCATGAATCTTATTAGTTATCCCGATTAGAAACATCGGGGTATAAAGAAATACAAGTGATACTCTCGGTAGGACCATCGGGGACCACAAGATATATATATATATATAGAATATTATTCGAATTTATGATATTACAACACTCCCCCTTAATGAGAAGGGTATTCTACAACAACATAAAAAAAAACAACAATAGGAGAGAGAGGAAATCCTCAACATCATCAGGGTGACACATCTATAAATAATTGGAAGCTTTTCAACATCATATAGTCTTCATATTCAATCTTTAGTCTTCAGCAATAACAACACTTTGACTGACATCATCATCATCAATACTTTAGTCTTCATCTTCAATCATCAGTCTTCAGCAACATCAACACTTTGATTGACAACATCATCATCAGTACTTTGACCTTTCGATTAGAAACATCATCATCAGTATCACTTTGAACTTTCGATCAACAACATCGTCATCAGCAGCACTTTGACCTTTCGATCAACAACATCATCATTATAGTACATCATCATCATAGTAACATCATCATCATCATACTCTGAACTTTCGATCAACATCATCATCATCATCATACTCTGATCTTGCGATCAGTACATCATCGTCATCACACTCTGATCTTTCGATCAGTAACATCATCATCATCACACTCTGATCTTTCGATTAATAACATCATCATCATCACACTCTGATATTTCGATCAATAACATCATCATCATCATCAACAACAACCTGCAATCCACAGCTCAAAGACAAAAAAGTCTTTGGATCACTTTTGGACTTAAAGTCTAAGGACGATGTAATCCCACCACATTCTCGACAACCGAATTCACCGGATTGATTATGGGATAATTAGTCCCTATCTCTTTAGGACTATGTCCAAGGATGATGCAATCCTACCACATTCATGGGGACCGAAATCTATGGATACATTCTGAACAAAATTTCAGGGATGATGCAATCCCACCACATTCATAGGGACCAAAGTCTTCGGATACATTTTGAATAGATGTTCAGGGATGATGCAATCCCACCACACTCACGGGGACCGAATCCTCCGGATAAATTTTGAAGATATGTTTAGGGATTATGCAATCGCACCACACTCACGGGGATTGAAGCCTCTGGATACATTTTTAACAGAAGTTAAGGGATGATGCGATCCTACCAAATTCACTGGGATTGAAGCCTCCAGATACGTTTTGAACAGAAGTTCAGGGATGATGCAATCCCACCACATTCACGAAAATCGAATCTTCTGGATACATTTTGAATAGAATTTCAAGGATGATGGAATCCCACCACATTCTCGAGGACCGAAGTCACCAGATCCATTATGGACAGATGTTTCGGGATGATACAATCCCTCTTCATTCTCGAGGACCGAAGTCACAATATCATTTCTAGACAAATGTCCCGGGATGATACAATCCCACTTCATTCTCGAGGACCGAAGTCACCGGATCATTTCTGGACAAATGTCCCGGGATGATACAATCCCACTGCATTCTCAAGGACCGAAGTCATCAGATCTGTTCTGGACAAATGTCCTGGGATGATACAATCCCTCTTCATTCTCGAGTACCGAATTCATCGGATCACTTTAGGACAAGTGTCCATGGATGATACAATCCCACTGCAACATCACTGCTCCCCCTTTGGAGGAAGGTCTTTTCGAACAACACCAAGCTTGTCTTGAAAGTGTTTGAACTTTACTCGAGACAAAGGCTTTGTCAACACATCATTTTTGAATCATCATCTTGTAACATCATCATCTAAACCATCATCATCTACATCTGAACTATCATCATCTGTATCTCTAGTATGTGAATACTGAACTATCATCATCTGTATCTCTAGTATGTGAATACTGAAAGCATCATCATCTATATTTTCAGTATAGAAATACTAAAAGCATCATCATCTCTATATTTAGTATAGAAATACTGAATCACCATCCTCTGCATCTACAGTATGTAAATACTAAAGCATCATCTATATCTTTAATATCGGAATACTGAAACATCATCATATGCATATTATCACGTATGTAGAAATACCGGATTTCTATGTGTTTCAATTGGAACTTAGGGTTCTCTGTCATATTTATACAACTTTGGTTATCACATAGAATCACTGTAGTATCCATCTCTAGGTAAAATAGACATGGCATCAGATTCCGAAGCCATATGGCTTCACAACTAGCAGAGAAAGCTGCTATGTATTCTGCTTCAGCCATGCTAAGAGAAACACTGGACTTCTTCCTGCTAAACCATGAAATCATAGCAGACCCCAGACAAAAGCATCCACCTGAAGTGCTTTTCCTGTCTAAGACACTTCCAGCCCAATATGCATTTGTATAGCCATACAATATGTAGTATAGAACAAAGTCTATAGTCCCTTTTAGATAACTCATCACATGTTTTGCAGCTATTAGGTGAACACATATAGGTTGAACTAGATAAGGTGTTCATAGCAAAATAAATGTTTGGTCTGGTATTTGTTAGATACATCAATGACCTAATAATCTATCTGTATTGAGTTACATCCACTAACTATGACGAGTCATCAGCTAACAACTTCAGGTTGGAATCCATGGGTGTGGCCATGGCTTTACATTCCAACATATCAAATATTTTCAAAACATCCACTGCATGCTTTCCCTGGTTGAGAAAGATTCCTTCTAAAATTTCCATACTTTTGGACCTAGGAAATAATGTATTAACCCGAGGTCTTTCATCTCAAATTCTTCAGCGAACTTCTTCTTGCATTCTACAATCTATTTCTCATTCCATGTCAGAAATAAATCATCCACATACAGTAATAGTATGATAGGTTCATCTTCTGTACAACCTTGTAGTAAAGGTTAGGATCCTCTTTACTCTTGGAAAATCCATGCTTGTCAGGAAACTATCTATTCTTCCATACCAAGCTCTAGGAGCTTTCTTCAGGCCATATAGGGCCTTATTCAACTTGCATACGTGAGTCTTTATATCTTCAACTTCAAATCCTTGTGGTTGATCTATGTACACTTCTTCTTTAATCACACCATTTAGGAAGGCTGTCTTCACATCCATCTAGTGTAAGTCCCACTTCATCATGGATGCAAGTACCATGATAGTTGTGAAGGAGGTGTATCTTGCTTCCTGAAGCAAGTGTCTCTTCATAACTAATTTCCTTTCTCTGAGAGAATATTCTAGCCACAAATATTGCCTTCCATCAACAACATGTTTTGTCTTGCAATTCCACTTGGAAGATACCATGCTCTTGCTTTCTGGTTTGGTTATTATATCCCAAACATCATTCTGGTATTCTTCCATCATTATGTTAGGTCATCAACATATCCTAGTCTTCTGCATTCAACCTTGAAGGTTTGAACTCACTTTACTCTTGGTAAAGTCTCGGACTATCAGGAAGCTGTCCATCATGTTGTACCATGTCAAACTCAGAGATCTTCTATAGTCACTCCCCCTGAAGTCAAGTATCATATTCCCTCTTCATTCTGTACAGGTGGTTCTATGCTTGCTATATACTTTTAGTGGGTCTGGTCAATAGAGTATGTCATGTCATAGCCTATTCTTTTTGAGGCAAATCACGAACCTTGCTTTGTACAATGGTTTTGGTAGATCCATATGGAAGATACTATGGACTTCCCTTCAAGTCTCATATCGTAGACATCATTCCCCATGATCGACTGTTACTCTTTGATCATAAATTCTTTCATAGCCGAAAAGATTAACATCAATGATGTCACCTAACTATGTTACACAACTAGAGTGTGTCCGAGGCCTCTTACTTTGGTTTGGAAGTATCGCCATTCTTTTCTTTATCTTGAGTTATCTCTTTTACTCATGGTGGTATTCATCCTTTGAGGTGGATCTACCGCTATCTGAAGCTCTTTCTTCCATCACGGTGTCTCTGACCCTGGGAGCTTCAGATTGATGTTTATTGGAGTGAATCTTGAATTGTCATCACTTGTTCTTCGGAACAAGTCTCATCCTTATTTTCTTGTATGCGGTTGTACATGACCTTTCCTACAATTCAAATACACCAGTAGCATGGTTAGAACCATTTCATAGAACATATGCATAACGACGCATCATTCAACTGTTTTTCCAATACAACATTCATCCATATCTCACAGAAAATTTCTAGATGACATCATTGAGATTGTGCACTAATCCAATATGTCAGCAAGGAGGTTTCATTCTAGATAAGTAGCAATGGAGAGGTGTATATCACCATGAGATACTTACTCATCACATGCATACTGTCATTAATGTAAACATTCTATCATGCATAATACATCAACTGAATATAAAACAATATCATGAAATGAAAATTGAATACTTATCTTTTATTCGTTTCATGGGTAGACTCCTTCTTGATCCTTCTACTTCATCATCTGAATATTCATTCATGACATCATCATTTCTTATCCAAATGATAAGATGGATAATAGTTTCTTCAAGAATTGAGTTCTTCATATTTCTCGTCACTTGAGGGATCTTCTTTGAATCGTGAGTGCTTGATATTTAGTTGCTTCCATCTTCTCTTCTCTTATTACGAGTCGAGTTTCTTCTTGTGTAAGGCTTTAGCCTCATTTCCCTTTGGAATTGGAACCTCTCCACTTATGTAGGTGTCCAATTAATTTTTCTTCAAGAACTAGTAAAATCCTATGCTTCCATGCTTGGAAGTTTTCAACTTCACCAAGCTTGTCATTAAGCTGAGGTGCTAGGTCATTTTTAAATAAGAACCTCAAATGCAAATGGCAAAATATTAGATCTTACCGGTTTGAGATGTTCATCCCGGTTTCAGATCTCGCTGATCTAGGGTTTGTCAGAGAAACCCAAATTTTAAAAACTTGGAATCTTTCAGATCTTATTTGATAGAAATATAGACCTCTTCAAGGCGAGCTGTCCAATGTACTCATTTTCTGAAAACAGTGGAGGGAAGCTCCCGAAACAGGAAGCCCTAGTTTACCAACTTCTTCTGCAAACATGCATGATACTGTTTCTACAGTATCTCCAAAAGTAATAATCCTCTGTGTCTAAATTTGCATATGGAGGTATCCTCATCTGTCCTTGTTCCAACACCATAGGTTTCATTACAATTGGTTTCACCAATTGGGACTTATGAGCGTTTTCCTAGGGTGACCTGTTTCAGGACTGTTCAACATGGCAAGTTGTACGGACTGCCACATGTCACTGTTTCATCTTCGGGGTCTAAAAATTATACCATAGAAATTAAATTCTACGCCCTTCTGGAACATCTTGAGAAATTTCATTTGGACCTTCGTAGCTTGAGATATAGTAATTATTCCCAGGTGTGTTGTTTAGGGATGAATCCTGGAAGAGGGTGGAACCCTAACTTGGAGGAATCATATCTACTAGAATATAGTGAATATGAAGCTAAAACTTGGACACAATGTACATCAGGATTTTATCTTCAGCCTATAAAATTTTTGGCCCTTGAGAATTTTGTAATCCCGAGATATAGCAAATTTACCAAAACTTATCAGTTTTAGTATTTAGGGTTTTTCCAGCCCGGGGTCAAACTAGGGTTTGACTTTCCCGGAGTTACACCCAACCAAAAATATTGACCCAGGTGTCTAAAATTCGATTTTTATGAGGATATAAATCCTATGCCGAGCTCACTCAAAAATTCCTCTTTTATAAAAAAACCTAATTTCCCGCACCAAAACTGAAAATGCTTGGAACCAAATTCTGCTTCGACAGAAAGATGCGCCCTTCAATGGAGAGTCATCCTAGCATACTTTTGCTGATGGATTGTGGAGAGAGACCCAAAAAGTAAGAAGCCATAGCTTCTGCAGCTGCACAATGTCGTCTTTCAGGGTGGCTCTGATACCATGTTGAATTTTAATGGTTATATAAGATCTTAAAACATTTAGCATCATAACACGATAACCATAAGCCAAAAGATCACTGAAAGATAGACAAGCACAACCACACAAAAAAAAACACAAAGATTTATCTTGGGAAAACCTTAAAGGGAAAAACCCAGCAAAATATTCCTCAATATAGATGCCCCAGAAAGATAAAAGGTAAAACCAAAAGACTGATCCTCCTCCTTCTCCAGCTACATCTCTCTCTCTCACTAATGCGCTACACAAGTGAGTGTGTGTGTTCCAAATGAGGAGCGCCACAACTCTATTTATATTCTTTCATTCACTTATTAATTAACTCAGTTATGTAGGCTTGAGTACAATCCTAATTTAATCTTGTAGGCTCGAGCAACCACAATTGGGGTACTAATGACCCAACTTACAATTTGAGGGGACTTCCTCATGACTCTTATTAGTTCTCCCGATTAGAAACATCGGGGTATAAAAAAATACAAGTGATACTCTTGGTAGGATCATCGGGGACCAAAAAATAAATATATATAATATTCTTCAAAGTTACGATATTTCAACAGTATGTCCAGGTAGCCTTCTCTTATTCCATGCAACAAAATTATCTTGAGGACATCCCTTCCGATAGTGGTATGGCCTGATCTCTAAACATTATACAGAAGCCTCTCCACAAAATCCTCCAAATTTTCATCGTCTTTGTAAAGAGGGAAATACAAAATTACTTAAAAAAAACTCTAATAATACAATAACAGACTTATTTATGCATTGACATCTCCTTCAACTTGTACAAACAGACTTATTTATGCATTGACATCTCCAAAAATTCCACTCAGAAGCAGTGGCGCATCTCTTCTCTTCCCGTCGACTATAAACATAATCTTGGTTTCGTGATTTGATGTCCCCTCTAGAGCATTGATATGATAAATCCATATGCGTACAAAACAAATCATCCCATTAAGATTAATGACACTAATATTATAGCCAAAATTAATAACGTTGAAAAAAGAAAAAATTGAGAGGCAATTGAAATCGAGAGAAACACTAATAATAACCTCAATGGAGATGATGGATTGAAAAAAAGCCATAGTTGGTGGCTAGTGACTATGCCTAGCTCAAGAACATTCAATAATATGAATTGATATAATAAAAAATTAGGCTCATTTCTTTGGGGTGATAATTCAAGAGGAGTGTATAACAAGTAGATCAAAATACATATGGTCAGCTCCTACTGCATGGAACTTGTTGGGAAAGGTGTAATTATGAGCAATAAAAAGGGATGAGTCTACTTGAATTTTTTAGTTTTAATGATGAGCTATAGGTTGACGTAATGTTTACTAAGACCAACTTTGGTCTATCGTACCTTAAGAAGGATAATGCTTGGTTTAATTTAAATCTTGTTCCTATGCTCAAAAAGCTTGCCAAGCTCACTATAGTTTTGGCAAGTTAGGAGGTTATAAAGGTTTGTATTGTAGAAAATACTATGAAACTCAGATATAATGTGGGTGTAAGCAAGGCACTCTAAGAGAAATTGATTTTCATCCTCAACACTCATAGAATCACACAGATCGCAAACCCTTTCTTCCCATGGAGTTTTAGGAATAGACCAACACCCTACTATGGAGTTCATGAGATTTCGTTCTAATATTCACTATATTAATTTTCTTTAGTGAGCTAGTTACTACTGAGAGATACTTCTGATATTCCAAGTTAGGATTAATGACCTTCCTGTAGTATCTTAATTTTCTTTCTGTTTAAACTTATAAGCAATAATATTTTTGACATTATCTATGTTCTGAAAAATGTCATTTTCATTAATGCCCCAATGGTTTAACCAAGCCATGGTATCTTTACACTAACACCGCTTAAGGCATAGTTGGGTTTGAATTGAGTTTAAAGCAATTTTAGGAAGTCTCTCATTTCCCATGTTATTTATCTTATGCTTGTACATCAGGTACCTAGTCATATCAATGCTCTCAATGGGGGAAATACCTACTTTTATGAGTATGATAGGATAAGGCATATTGCTTTTAATTTTGAGGTTATAACACGGGGGGTTCACTCAGTGAACTTGTTACATAGCACTATTGTTCATAGGATATTAAAGAATATCCCTAATTTAACTAAATATTGCAAAAATTCTTCCTAAATTAGTATTGTTGTACCCACCTCCCAATATACCTTTCCAATTAAAAAAACCCCTAGTTTCACCAAATATTGTAGGTATACATTTTTATCAACCCATTTTTAATACCCCCTTTATATGATATTATCAAGTTGTAACAAATGTGATCCCTAATGCATATTAGTATAAGCAAACATGATGTTAAATAAAATAATAGTATAATGCTAATAATGATCCCACTAGGATTGCACGCGCTACTTATCAATTTGTAACATTGGATAGTGGAAGACCCAACGAAAAAGTAATGGGGAAGGGAAAGTGTGTAAAAGGAAACTCAGTCAAGAGATTAATGTAACAAATAATGTAAAATATTGATAGTCCAATAGTCATTGCAATGCTTATTAAATATGAGAATTGTAAATGTTTCACACCACAACATGCCAATCAACCAATTTTATATCATGTAAATACAAGTATAGCGAGAAAGAGATCATGTTTTGTATAAGCTTGATAAATTAAATTCCATAAAAATGCAAAATTGAAACCCTTTCATGGATGGACTTCTGTGACATTTCATTGTATTTTATTTATTGAGACAATATATGAACAAACACTTGATTTTCACTAAGAATAAACTACAATGAAGAAATAGTATTGATTCATGGACAAAATGCATTAAGAAAACTTTAAACATGTTTTAAAAACTTGAAACAATCCATTGACAAAAAGTTAAGTCGTAATGAAATATTTTTTATCCATTGTGCTAAATTTCCTCCACCTTAATTGACCATCTTTTATACAATCACTTTCTACATTTAACTTTACTTAACATTACATAAGACTCTATTTAACATAAATATTTATAAAATACATTCTGGTGTATATATATATATATATAACTAATATTTAAAAAAAATCAACGATCCTCCAGTCAATGATTGTAATCCACGCTAGGGGGGCATGGCTACTAACATTATGAGCCAAAAGCTTTTATAGTTCTCACTTGTTCTCCAAGAATAGGTATATGTTGATGGCCTCCAAATATATGAAGAAGAAGTTATATATATGAATCCATCCCACTATTTTAATTTTATTTCGCATCTCACCCAAATAAAATAAACCCCCATATTTATATTACTATGTCAAATTAAAAAACCCCCTTGACCCCTTAACTTGAGACAATATATTTTTAAGGTTTTAGAGTATTCAAAACCTTATTCCTCATCTCACCCAAATAAAATAAACCCCAATATTTATATTACTATGTCAAATTAAAACCCCCTTAACCCCTTAATTTGAGGCAATATATTTTTAAGGTTTTAGAATATTCAAAACCCCAATATAAATGGACTTGATATAATATTACCCTTGCTAATAAACCCCATAATTATAAGTTATAAACAACAAACACTCTAGTAACCACAGTAGACACTCCATGTTCCTTAGATATTCATTCAATTTTGTTTTTAAATTTCAAATTTAAAAATAACTGTTCTTTATTACTACAAAACAAAATGAAATTCTCTATAAAATGTTGCCATAAATCATTGCAAAGATCTAATTTTATTATACTTTGTTACGGGAAAGGAAAACGATGCAAAATCGATATACCAAGAACATTGACTCTTGAGTACCGTATTCAGGTGGATCACAACACCTATATCGACTCTAGGATCGACTCTTGGGGCATTGGATGCATCAACCACCTGGATCGACTAGTGGCTCTCGACAATGATGGGATCTTGGATGACCAGCTAGCACTGACACCTCCTGATGTCTATCGACGACCAACTCCTTATTGGCTATCGACTCGTCTATCAGCGACCTCCTTATCGGTTCCAAAACTTCTAAGAAGGCATCGACACTTGGCATCAACACTTGGATCGACTGATCGAGTAGCATCATGAGTACCGGCATGGTCAAATAATCCTGAAATTACTAGCATTGCCACCTGGGATCAACTGGATCGACTAATACTACCAGCATCAAATGCATCAACTCTTGTATTGACAACATCGAGTAGCCCCATGGTTCAACGGTTAAAACAACTACCCTTGCTACTAGTTATGGTTTGTCTCGGTAAACTGGCTCTGTATCTCAATCTAGAAGGGATTATTTGGACTGTCGAATTGGATCTTATACTGATGGATCAATAAGATAAACAAAGTAAACTGCTTGTGTCTCTGCTGCTTGCTTTACTACTTGCTCTATTAGTGATGGATCAACTCATCCCATCTGGTGCTTCTAAGATAAGGGATCATAGCATGCCATACCCACCTACTTTAGTATTCTTGGCTTACAGGGTTTTGACTTCATCTCCTAGGATGAAGGTAGAAATGAAAGGGTTAAGGCTTGTTTTCATGCCATCCATACTATACTTCTCTTCCAGGTGGAATGAGTTGGCTTCCTTGACTAGCCTTGTTACCAGCCGTTTTCGCAATGAGTGGGTAATCTTCTATCAAATAATTTAATTATCAAAGAGAAAATCCTCCTGCAGTGCAAGTATAAATACCCATTATAGGTGTGTGTATATATAAACGAGGTGGGTACTTCCTGCGATGGGTACATCTAAGATAGGCGCGAGACCAGTAAATAATCTCATCTACCAATACAGGTTGAGAGGTAGCGAGATATAAGGTAGGTGTGCGTGATCGGGTCATAGGAAAGCTGCTCGGAGGTATAGCCATAGACATCCCGTCTACCACCCCTTTAGATTTCCCTTTATATTTGAGAGTCATAGTCAGATTAGGAGCCATCTCCACAACGAGTATTTTATTCTACAAAAGCAGGTCCATAGCCATAATAGGTTGTAGCAGAGCTTGTTCCATACTATTCAGAACCCGTTGGGGGGAACACACATAGACTACGCTATAAGAATCTAGAGAGTGCGTACTATAGTATTTAGATCCACGTGAGTATCCCATCCAAATAGATAAGCGAGCAGATTCTATGCCTCATAATATAATGCAGATTTATATGTAGTTCCATCAGTATCATTTATATCAGATAGAATTCTAGTTGATGTTTACCCATAATTAAACCAGAAACGAAGATACAATAGGCACCAAAGGTTCCTTTACAGTGTACCACACATAACCCACACGTGAGGGCTGCGCATAGCTATAGTATTATGGATGACTTGGCCTAGTCACCAACCACCATGTAAGCACTTGGGGTCCTTCAAACCTATCCTTTCCAATGAAAGTTCTTACTATAAGTCTTGGGCACTATAAAACCATTGGATTCACGTGACCTTTAAATTATACAAAAATAAGCAAAGGCTTCCGGAGGAGTTAGACTTTAAATACCTAAGCTATGCTTTGGCAAGAGCCAGTTTGTCAAGTTAGTCGACAATGCTTGGCATGTTAAATAATGTTGTTTCCGATGGACATTGAAGTTATAAGTTTGTTAATTAAGTGCATGATGAAAATACAACTGATGATCTTTCACATGCTTCAGGAAATATAACTGTCGCTAAAGAAGTAAATACACCCTCTTTATATGTCTAATCCTACTTGATGCTTTGTTTCATTAGGTAAAAGGGGTAAATAGAAACAAAGGCAATTTATAAGTAGCAAGATAAGCAAAGATAGTTGTAGTATGGTACAAGGCGCCTTCTATCGGTGGTTTATCTAATAAGCACCGTGGTGGGCCCTTGTTAATGGACCAAATGAAACTTCAGTTGCTTACCTTGGACCTATTGATCCAGAGCCAACTAACCGAGTTGAATCATAACTAGTGAAGGCACAAAAAATATCGGCCAAGGCTTCTTTAGCGCCTAAGGTAGCACCAAAGCCAGAGGAAGGATAGACCGACGACACCTATAGTGGAAGAGCCTGTAAATTGAATAGACTCATAGACCGTGAAAAATATTATCCTTGAACCTGAACTCCAGTCAAAGAAAGTTGGAGGATGATATAGCAATTCCCCTGTAGGTCTTATGGTCAATCTAGAGTGTCTCACAAACTCAAATCTGGTGTAGGGACTAAGAAGGTACCAAAATAGAGGAAGCACGTATACTACCCCAACATGGAAAGAGGAAAAGGCCAGTGGCATTTTGATGGACCAACAAGAGACAACCTTGTGTAGAGAATATAAGGGGGTGGATTAAAATTAAAAACAATTGAAAGATAATGTTTACGCTTTTTCTCGTCAGGGTCTTCAATAATCAAGCCAAACTTATAAAAACCAAATTTTGTTTTATCGATAACATGGGAATTTGGTGTGTCAAAGCTCAAGGTATTTGGCCTATAACCTAAACTGTCATTGGCTACCTGAATGTTACCCAAACCCTCTCATTCGTTGTTTTTGAGCAATAATATTGCTTTTAAGAGGGGGAAAGCAAATACTTCATTGGGGGACTCAAAATGGATCCTCTCCCTTGGGGTCGATAGCTCCTATTGTTGCCCTTTCAAATCATTTCTATATTATAACCAGGAGACCCTTCCAAATAAAGTCTCTTCACGTGGAACAAGCATTTTCTATTATGTTGTAGATGAAGGTGCTTCTACTTGCGTCATGTCTCTGTCTTACTGGAGGGATCTAGGGTCCCTCACATTGTCCCTTAAAAGACCTTGCTTACGACATTTGATGGCCATTATTCTTAACCACACGGAATTATCACTGCTTTCCTTGTTGAATTAGGGGGAAAAACTGTCTCCATAGAAGTATAAGTGGTGGATTCTCCCCTCCACTATAATATTATTTTAGGCCACAACTGGATTTATGCTATGACAGTGGTAGTATCTTCAATCTTTCGCGTAATCAGGTTCCCTCATCAGGGAATAATAATAATTTATTAATTAGACTATTGCACGACTACTTCAAAGTCCAGTGTTTAATCTAATATTTTGTTTGTGGGTGATTTGAAAGCTACATTCAGTATTGTTGGTGCGGGGATGTTTAAAGATTCTTCCCTTATGGGTACTTTGACCTTTCCCCCACTGCTTTGTTATAAAAACTCTACCCCAATCACACCCGTCGCAACTTCTTCAGTTGATGACATTGTGCCTACTCCTTTAATCCCTGATAAATTTATTTTTGTTGATGAGGATCCTTGGGTAGTTCCCAGCCCTTATGAGGTTTCCTATTTGGGCACCAATCTGCCTTTCAAAATTTAGTTGTAAGTATGGTGCAGATACAAAGGCATTTGGTCATGATGAATGTGGTTATTGCAGATGTCCCTTCACCTATGGCATGTTGTTATGGCATGTTGTTATCGAGACTTTGGGGGACCTCTATGGGTGGTAGAGTTTAGCGAGTTATAGAAGCATAGTGCCTAGGTTACCTTGTTGAAGCACCCAAACAAGCAACATATCAATATCAAGAGCAAGTATCCCTCTATAACCCCAAAAAGACCTCTAATTTCCCTTCATACAATTCAGATCATATTGGTAATTTCCTGCAAAGTTATAAGTCAGCTCGTGCCAATGGGTATGCTAATTTTATGTGTGAAGGAAAAATACAAGACCCTTCTGGCCTATGGATTTGACATATTTATGGGGCATGTAACGAGAATGGAAACTGGGCAGGAGTCTTACTAGGGAAATAATCCCCTCACGGTTTCAAACTTGAGTTTTACTGCACAAGCAATGTGGCTGAATATGAGGCCTTTATCTTGGGATTGGACACTGCAAGGAAAATGGGATTGTTTGCTAGAAGAACAGGGCTGCTGCGGAGTGTAATAATTAGGACTGGAATATTAAATAAATAAATAAACGGGCTCGTATTTGAAAAAGGAAAAACCCGGACCAGGGGTGGTAAATTTGAAAGCAAAAAGGTGGAGTGGCTCCCCGGTCCCTAATATTTTACCAAGATACTTCGGAGATTTACTAAGAATTTCCTATACAACTCCCTGTTTAGAAACAGACGACAATTCGGAAGCTTAATTGTATGAATCACTTAGTATATATAAAACTATCTCAGTTTTCGGAGATGTAGGGTAGTTGCCATAGACAGTTTTCATTGCTTTAAGGTCATTAATAATAGCGGTCACAATAGCCAATAGTCGATCCAGGAGTAGTCTTTGTATAAGCCAGGTTTCGTCGATTGCGTTATGCCTTAGCAATTTATGCAGATGCGAACCTGTTCATCTCCGGGAGATCCGTTGCGTCCCCTGGCTGTTGAAATGGTGAGTAGCTACCAGAGGTGCGGGATTTTTATTCGCAGCGTAGGCCTGCCCGATACAATATACACAACCGAATCAATGTTGGTTTTTTTTGGTTTGTTGTTTCCATTTCATTAAGATTAAATTGTGGCGACTTTCCATCTCCCACAGAACTAATGCACAAGGCGGCCTTAGACGTGGCAACTCGGTTATAACACACCCCAACAGAATGATGCAAACTTATACATTGGCTACCGACAGCACCGATAATTGCAACCATCCGTTCTAATCATCAAATTCTCGGTATTAAGAAGCTCAGAGCAAGAAAGGTAGCTTAACGTCTCAGTTACTCAGTATGGTTTGCAGCATTTAAACACAGAGAATCACTAGTTCAAGAGGCTATGGATGCAAGGAGCCAAAAACGAACCTAGAATGTACGGCACACCGTAGCTTGGGACTCTCATGAATTCAGTAACGCAGATAGTGAGACTGCTTGCAAAACCTAGTAATCCGTATATTATTGGAGGTATACAGAGAGCCCGAGGTTGTACGTAACCTAGGTCGGAAAGAGCTGGATCTCCGGAGTACTGGAACAGGAATGGGATCAAGCAACAACGGAGGGAGGGATAGTAAAGTGAAAAGGCCTTAAACCGTGAAAATATATAACTTAGGTTCTATCTCGTATGAACCAGTGAGAGAGCACGGTGAGCGGCATATTCCAAGTAGGATCGAACTTAACCTCTAAGCTGTCACCTTACACACCCTTAAAACCCAACAAAGAAGATCAGCCTATTAGGTAGTAGTGATGCTAGCAATTCAGATCAGCGAGCCCCACTCACTAATGATTGATGGGTTTTTCTATGGAACGATTTGCTTTACTTCCATATGGATTATTTCTCTTTGGCTGCTTGAATAATTGCTTGATTGCTGCTGAAAGGATACGAGAGTGTTTGCTGCTGAAAGGATACGAGAGTGTTTGCTGCTTAAATCTCTTACAGATTTGGCTTTACTTATTGCTTCCATGGCGTAGAAATTGGCTACTGGTACTTATGCATACATAGCTAGGCAGCCATAGCTATGGATTAACTCTCTGCTACTATGGCTGCTTGGGCTATGGATTAACTTAGTGCTAAATCTGTAGCTTATATTACTCTGGCTGCTCTAACTTCGGCTGCTTTTACTTTGGCGGGAACAGAAACCTAACACTAAGTAGTGGGAAAACGATCGATGCTGCTTACAATTCGTCAAATAACCCTCACTCACTAGATATTAAGTTGCATAATATATAAGGAGCTATCAGGTCCACCGCCGATGCGAACTCGTATGATGTGTGCAGCAAACCGCAGGGAAATGTGGTGGCTTTCGTTTTAGTCCTATATCTAGTAGCTGCCTGCTATTGACCGACATCTTGCAGTAATATGTTTATCTCTTGGTTCCGATGTGGATTTCCAGCATAGATTAGCATTTAAAGAGAAAAACCTGCTCCCATTTGCACGTTTAACTTCCATTCCACTAAAGCCAAATCTCTCATAACGTCGTGGTACCGTTCCGCGTCTGTGTATGGAGAGATAAAATCCGAGCTTCATCGTTGTGCTGGATCCCTGAGACAGAACGCTGTGGGTGCATTGGGTTACTGCAGGCATTATGCCTATTTTTATTCCCCCGATATAATTACCAGTTAGTAGGTCTCGGTTCAACTCATGGTTCGGCTTGGACTACTCTTTCCAGTGCAGTTCAAATGCGGAAAGAACATAATATTTAATATCCCATAGCGCATCCTTCTCCAACTAGTGATAGGAATTCCGAGATCAACCAGTGCATTGAGGAGCAATTGAAGAAGGAAAGCATATATGCATTAGGCAAGCTGCGGGCGTTAGCCCATATTATTATACCAAGTAAGTACACTTCGATTGTCTTTTCCATCCCGGGTCTGCTCTCTGGAACCCTATTTCGAGTGTGGATGGTTACAAGTCGGGAGCACCTAAAATTCTAGGGGTATCTCGGTCATATTTTGATCGATGTATCCACCTCAGTAGCACTTACCGTTTTCCCAAGAAATTGACTAAATTGAAAGGTCAACCCGTACAGCCACAAAAGCCATTTTTCCAGGAAATATAAAATCAATTCGCAGGGCAAAGATCGATCGAAACACTAATGGCATATGGATTGGACTTGGTGAAGTTGATATCTCCAAATCTCGTTGACAAGAGAGAGATTGAAACAAATCGTAGTTTGCAATATACATAGATCAATTCATGTACTGCATGCATAGTAAGAGTGAATGATATTGCATTGTCTATGAGAGCAAGTTCGTAGTTTTCCTTCCCAAGTCATGCGTAATTCTCCGGAATTGTGAAAAGGTCGGAAGATCTGCTCTGGCCAAATAGGTGATAGCCCCGTAGATTCGTTCCGTTCCGCTGGTTCGATCCACTCGAGTGTTTTGTTTTCATTATTATAGCTTTGTCGCTATAAAGGGGACCACCCTCTAAGTCCTAGTTTTCCTCAATGACCGATAGCGTACAAGCTCTCGTTTCAACTTCAATCTCAAGCCCTGTGATACTTGCCAGTGCAACAAGCACTATAGCAACAACCAGAATTAGATGAAAGCGTGAATATCCGCTCCGGATTTTGTAAATGACCTAGTAGAGCACACATCACATTGTCCCATTCACCATTTGGCTTTGGAGTGCGTTACTACTTGCATGCAGCCTTTCATCCCTTATGTCTGCTCAACCAAACCAGCTCCCAATCCAAATAATAGGCAAGCCCAACCAGTTTATAACAATGATGCGGTCAATTCTCCAAACTACTCTTTGGATGTGGAAAAAGTAAATAACTTTAGATTATGTTCAGGCAAAGTGGCGGAAAATCATCCTCTATCGATCATCAGGAAACAGCTCAGCAGCCGCCTTTTTTCACTTCAAATATCTTTACCTAAAATGCAAAGGGACCTCAACCATCTTTACTACTCGCCTTCGCCTAGGCGCTTTCCCCTCCCCCATCATGACCAACTATTTTTTTTAAAACACGCTCCCCCATCATGACCAACTATTTTTTAAAAACACATAAATCAGGCGGGTATAAGGAAGGCTCAACCGAAATCGATTCATATACTAACAGGAGTAGCCGCACTCGATCGACTGCCAACTCTTATATCTGGCCTTCAGGCCGAGTCGATTATATACGTATTAACAACCGGGAGGGATGTGGCACACACCTCCCTGTCTAGCAGGAACTACTGGTTCTAGCCAGCTAGCCCTCCCTTATTATATTTATATAGCCCTCCCTTATTATATTTATATATAGCTAACTAGCCCTTATTTAATGCGGCCGCCATGGCAGTGTAGGTTATTAGATTTCAACTGCCATTGAATCCAATAACTCACACTGCGACAACCACAGCATTAAATATCATATAGCCTACTATATATTTTTGTAGTAAGCTAGCTGTGGAGCAATCCTCCCTCATTGGACTGAGGAGGAGCAAAGTTAACGTTGACTTTGCTCCTCCTCCGTCTGATGGAGGGAGTTTTGCTCCACAGCTAGCTCACTCCTTTTTTTTACTCTATATATGGATATGGGTCCGTACAGGTCAGTATTCAATGAGTAGCCAGCCTTTCTTGACCTTCCACCTGAGATACCAAAAACCTAACCATCAGTCATTTATTATGCCTCCGCACAGAATCGAGAAGAATAGTTGGACATAAACCGAGAGCTGTAGGATGGGGGAATATTTGGAATAGAAATAAGCGCGCGTCGCAACTGCCAATAACTGTAGTCCACTCCGAAGAAGATGTTCAAACTTCAAATGCTTGTGAGAGAGACCAACACCTGCCAACCGTGTAACGTGGAAACTGGCCACGCAACAAACCGCTGCTTGCGTTTCAACAATTTTTTTGTTATATATTCGTAGACCCGGCAATCAGAAACATTGGGGCATCTTCCAATTCAAAGAGGGGAAACTACCATTGAAAAAAATATTATTCATTTTCTTCCCTTTACTTATTCGAAGTTTTGTTTGAAATTTTTTTTTCCAAAAGCTTTTTAATTCCATAATTATCTCTTAACTATTTGATCTTTATCCTTGTGATCCAGCCACAAAATATGTAGATGTGCTAGTCTATTTATTTTTATCTCATAATCTTCTAGTTATGTGTCATGAACTGTTAGTTATTTGTTCATCAACTTAAGCAGTAGTCCACCCTAAATCTCAAATAAAAAGGTCCATCAACTTAATTAATTTAAAAACTGAAAATAAAAACTAAAAAAACATCCAAATCCTATATTTACCAACAAAATTTAAATGACTGATATAAAAGGTTTACAACATAGTAGGAGATTTGTAATTCCAACAAAATTTAAGTGCTTTATAGCATTCATTATTTGGAGGAGGCTCATTATACAACCAAGAGAAGTGTAAGTTTTTCTTTGAACTCAGATGTCTTTTTTAAAATATAATAAAATATTCTAACACAAATAAACATTTATAAATTAAAACCATAAACCTCTTTTAGAATGAAAATGTTGAAACAAAGTTTGCACAACCAAAAAGATTTTATCCTTATGAAGGCTTAAGAGATCCCTAGTAAATCTATGCTGATTAAATACTATGATAAAAAAATAGCTGTATCAAATTATTTTAGAAATCATATAAAGTGATAAATCATGCACTAGCCTGTAGGTTCTGCTTGCAAGATCTGGAATCTAGAGACACTCTCCACAGTATTAGTAACTTCACTTGGTTTCGTTTTTGGGTTGGACCGTTACTGTCCTCGCTATGTCTTTAACGGAGGTGTTTAAGTTGTGAAAAGAAGAGCCTCCTGAGAGGACTGATGTCTCTGCACACACTTTGAGCTTCTGAGCCCTCTCTCTAAGCTGCTTTCCTATGGGATTTGTCATCATTTTCTTTATAATATCCTCCACCTCTTCCTTTGTGACCACCTTCTGGTCATCCACATCGACATCCACGTCCACCCCTTCAAAATCCAGATCGACATTCCAGACATCCTTGGTGCATCTGCAGTTGAGAAACTGGTCGGCAAAATTGTTGGAAATATTAATCACTCGCAGATCCGTACTTGACTCTCAGCCAACTCTATCAGAGTATGTATCAGTCAAGATCTTGTCGGTCAGTCTGACAAGAGGGTAGAGTCCACGATTCGACAATGTAAGCTAGTCGAATTAATTTCTGAAGCTAAGTTGTTAGGTAGATAGTTATTACAATCTTTAATGGAGAGTTAGTCGATTCATGTAGAAGCAATTTTCAGGTTGCCTATAAATAGAAGAAGCAAATTGTAAATCAAGTTAGACAACAAAACTCACGAGAGAACTCCAGGGTGAGAAAAGAGAAGTTGAAGCTCAAGCTTCTGTGTATGTGATTCAGTAGAAGAGCCAAAGCTCTGTAGAAGGATCAGTCGGTGAGCCGACAAGTCTAGACAGACAAGTTTGTAATATCTTTGTTATTTCTGCATAGTTATATATATGAAATAGTTTATGGTTGAATGCATGTTTATTTGGCCGCACATTATTTCCAGATTTACTTGTGTAAATGTTGTTTACATTTACCAGTTAAGTGAAAGATCAAAGAACCCATAAATTTCTCACCGCGTGAAAGTTCCAAGTTTTACGGCACATTGGTCGACTCAAGTCTTCCTACATATTTGGGCATATGTTTTTATAAGTTATTTGGATTTGTTGATGTGTCCATTTTACTTCATCTTACTCACAGGTGAAAAGCATTGTAATTTCTTAAGTCTCTTAACTTAAGAAAAATACTCTGTAGATTTCAACCAAAGTGAATTGACAAGGTCGATTGAGTGAGCCGACTTGAGAGGTCGAAGAGGTAAGCCGACTTGAGAGGTCGAAGAGGTTAGCCGATTTAGAGGTCAAAGTCGGTAGAACCGAGAAGTCAAAGTAATTCAATCGGGTTGAAAGTCCTACCAAAGTTGATAGACTTTTCTAGTCGGGAGATAGACAAGTTTCACCCGACAAGTGAAAAAAAAGAAAAAGAGGCCGGCGTGAAAATATTTAATTTTTAATATTAATTGAGCGGTAAACTCAAGTTTAGTCGGCTTGGTTTTGGCTAAATGGTATGAGAGCAAGGTCTATATCAAGGTTTATATCAGAGCAATGTTTAGGAAAGAAATCTTGTCTTAAAATGTGGAAATTTAATTTTCTAAGGAAAGTTAATTAAAAATTAAAAATGGTTTCCACTTCTGGTTCATTACAAACTCCAATTTTTACAAGAAAGAATTATGAATATTGGTCTCTAACTATGAAGGCTTTGTTCAGAGGTCAAGATGTCTAGGAGATAGTCTAGCATGGTTATGCAGAACCAGCAGACATGACAACATACAACAATCTCACACGGGCTGAGAAATATGTCTTGAGGGAACAAAGAAAGAAAGATAGAAAGGCTCTATTCTACATACATCAAGCTATGCATGAAAGCATAATCCTAAGAGTAGCAGCAAAAACTAATGCTAAGCAAGCATGGGATACATTGGAGACCGCCTATCAAGGTTTGGATAAGGTAAAGACTTCCAAGTTGCAGATTCTAAGAAGAGATTTTGAATCTCTATCCATGAAATATTCAGAGACTGTAGACTCATTCTACACCAAAGTTGTTGGGTTGATAAACCAACTGAAATCTCATGGAGAAGCCATAGAAGACCGAAGAGTTGTTGAAAAAATTCTCAGAAGTATTCCCCCAAGATTTGAAAACTTGGTTGTGACCTTGGAAGAACACACAGACATGTTGACATTTACCATTGATGAGCTGCAAGCTTCACTCATCAATCATGAACACAGACTCAACAGATCACAAACATCATTGGAAGGTGCATTTGCAACACAGTCATCCATAAGCCGTGGTAGAGGCAGGAGGAGAAACAACTTCAGAGGCAGAGGAAGAAGTTCTTCAAGAGGAGGATGAGGCAGAAGTCCTGTAAATGTCGGTGGTAGAGGAGATAATCAGAACCCAAGTCAACCAAGTGGCCAGAGGTTTGATAAATAAAAAATCCAATGTCATTATTGTAAGAAGTTTGGTCATTATGCATATGAATGCAGGAAGAAACAATATGACCAAGGAAGGCAAAGCCCAAGTCAGTCGACCAGCACCAGCACTTCGATAAGTGCAATGTTAATGGCATCGACATCTCCACTTGAATTCAATGCTATTTAAGAAAGTCCACATGACATATGGTACTTAGATTCAGGATGCAACAACCACATGACTGGTAATTTAAATTTGTTTTCCAGTCTAGACAATTCAGTTAAAACTGATGTTACACTTGGAAACAATGTCCAAGTTACTGTTTTAGGAAAAGGCACTGTTGATATTCTAACCAAATAGGGGGAGAGTAAGTATATCCTTGATGTCTATCATGTCGAAGGTCTAAAACATAATTTGTTAAGCATTGGACAGTCGATACAAAAAGGCTATAGAGTCTACATGGAAGATGATCACTATGTGATCAAAGATAAGCGTCCAAGCGACTAGCTGATAGCAAAAGTGCCAATGACAAGCAATCGCTTGTTTCCATTGAGGATAGTTCCCGACATGAAAGGGAAGAAAAACACAGGAGCCACATTCAAGGCAGAAAGTGAAGAAACAGTCGAGCTCCTCGACAAGAGAGAAAATGACAGTGCTAATTTGCAAGCTGCATTTCAGACAGAAGTTCAGGATGAATCCTGGTTGTGGCATTTCAGATTTGGACATCTGAATTTTGGTGGGCTAAAGCTACTGCACACAAAGAACATGGTGAAAGGATTACCATTGATAAACAGACCAGAGAGGGTTTGTGAAGGCCTCGTTTTTGGCAAGCAGCACAGAGATACTTTTCCATTCAGAAAGTCATATAGAGCACGCACACCACTTGAAATTGTGCACTCTGATATTTGTGGTCCAATGCAGACATCATCCATTGGTGGCTGCAAGTATTTTCTAACTTTTATTGATGACTACTCAAGAAAAACATGGGTATATTTTCTGAAACATAAATCTGATGCATTCATTAGAGGAAATTTCAACTCAAAATGGGCCTTTTAACTTTAACTCAAATTTCATGTCATCATGTGTTATCCAATGAAATTGCTTTAAATTTGAAATACCGTATATGTCTTAAACACTTTTTTAATATAAATTTGGGGATAGGTATCATAAAAAAAACTACTTTTTTGTTTGTATTTTTGACATATTTCCCCATTTTTTTACTCAAATTTCGATCAAGAGAGCTTGTTGGATGCGGAATTAAATTACGCATCCAACGAGTACCCACTTAACATACTTTTGACGGACCCCACTACCCGAAAAACAAGAAATACCTGAAAAATGTGATGATGACATCATCATCACGTTTTTCAGGTATTTCTTGTTTTTGGGGTAGCAGGGTCTATCAAAAGTATGCCGAGTGGGTACTCGTTGGATGCGGAATTTAATTTTGCATCCAACAAGCTCTCCGAATCAAAATTTGAGTAAAAACACGGGGAGATATGTTGAAAATACAAACAAAAAATAGTTTTTTCTTTTCTTCCTCCAAAATTAATAAATATTATTTTATTATTTTAACTATTATTTTATTAATTTTTTTTAGGAGGCCCGTTTTGAGGTGGAATTTCCTCTAATGTGGTTATTTTCAGCAGTTCAAGGCACTCGTGGAGAACCAGAGTGGACACCACATCAAGATATTAAGGACTGGGAGAGGAGGTGAATATGTTTCAAATGAATTTCTAAATTTTTGCAAGACCCATGGCATACAAAAACAATTCACTGCATAGTATACACCTCAGCAGAATGGTATTGTTGAAAGAAAGAACAAAACCATCATGGAGATAGCATGCAGCATGTTGGCAGCCAAGCATTTGCCAAATGAGTATTGGGGTGTGTTATCAGGAATATTGCACCTTCTATGGACAGACATTAGAGGAAATTTCAACTCAAAATGGGCCTCCTAAAATGAACTAATAAAATAATAGTTAAAATAATAAAATAATATTAATTAATTTTGTAGGAAGAAAAGAAAAAAACTACTTTTTTGTTTGTATTTTTGACATATCTCCCCGTGTTTTTACTCAAATTTCGATTGGGAGAGCTCGTTGGATGCGGAATTAAATTCGGCATCCAACGAGTACCCACTCGGCATACTTTTGATGGACTCTGCTACCCCAAAAACAATAAATACCTGAAAAAATGGAATGATGTTCTTGTTTTTGGGGTAGCGGGGTCCTTCAAAAGTATGCCGAGTGGGTACTCGTTGGATGCGGAATTTAATTCTGCATCCAATGAGCTCTCCCGATCGAAATTTGAGTAAAAACACAGGGATATATGTCAAAAATACAAACAAAAAAAATAGTTTTTTTTATGATACCTATCCCCAAATTTATATTAAAAAAATGTTTAAGACCTATACGGTATTTCAAATTTAAATCAATTTCATTGGCTAACACATGATGACATGGAATTTGAATAAAAGTTAAAAGGCCCATTTTGAGTTGAAATTTCCTCTAATGAGTTGTTCCTCTGGTCTGAATGGTTCAGATCCAGAACAAATGAGTGAACAACAAAGGATGAAGACCTTCCCTGAATGTTGTAGACACCTGGAATACTGTTTCAATCATGAACCTGTGTACCTACAAACATGTCAAACATACAAGCACATCAAAGATACCAGAAAATCATCTAGTTATCCATACTAGATAGAGACGTTTAAGTACCCATCACTTCCACAATTTCTAGACCTTTGATTGCTTGAGGCTCCATGGTCGCCACTCCCTCATCTGGGCTTGCCTCGCTGCCTTATGGTCATGGTACCGACATAAAACCAAATATACCAAATTCCAAAGTGTAGGCGAATAACTGAGCGATTCCAACACATTTCCATTGTTTGGTTTTTGAGCATGTAAACTTTTCCCACAACACAGAGGGGTGGTTCAACCAACCTGTCGTCATGAATGTTGATGGTACTCAAAGCTATCAATTCCATCGTGCGCGGAACCACCATTGTATGGAAAATTAAAATCACCATAAATGAGCTGAGTATCATTTAAACCACCCGCCCTTCGACCTGTGGGTTCGTAGTTTGCATGCCACCCATGTGCTGGGAGTTGGGTGTCACCCTCAGTTTTTAATATATATATATATATATATATATTTCAAATCTCTCATCTTTAGTTGATAATATAATTTTATTATTATTATTATTTATATTTCATTTACATATATTATTACTATTATTGATTATACAATGGGTATTTCTTAAATTTACATGTTTTACTATAAGTTGAGATGTAAGTATTAATCACATAAAGAACAATGCCATTAAGTCAAAGATAGGGTGATCTCTTGTTGGGTTCCATTATCGTGAGATGTGTTTTGGCTTGGATGTGTGAGACTTGAGACGACATGTTCTAGCCTTGATGTCGGTAAGTGAGGAAGTTTGTTGAGATTCCCCTCTTATAAAAGTAAAAATCTTAATATTTTTCTTTTATAATAGAAAAGTAAAAACCATTTCTTAGTAATGTATATTTAAAGTTAACATCTTTTTTTATAAGTTGATAGATAAACATTATATACCTAAAATATATTATAAGAAAAAATATTTTACTATTTTTTTATGTTATAAAATGTAAAAATAGTTTATTATTACGTCGATAGGCGTAAATATCAATGATATTTTTGGGGGATGGACTTGCTTGAGCGGATCATCAAGATCCTGCAAATCACACCAAGTGGATGCTCCAAATTACTCCAATCATCTGATCTTTTAACTAATAGTTTAGAGGTTTGTTTATAAAATCAGTTAAATGTTGTTATGGAAATCAGGTCCATGTGTGGCTGATTCCAGTTACGGCTGCAATGTGGCAGGATGCATCCCTTCACGGTGGTGGAGGTTACGCCCACTAATGCAGTTTCCGTAACTGCAATCCAAATCGCAACAACCTCTCTAAGGAAGATTCTCTTGGAAGGCCAAGAGAAGGAAGCTCTGCAGAGATATGGAAAGGCTCCTGATCATTTGCAATCAGCTGTTCAAGCGGGCATCGGCAACGCCGCAATCATCAGCTGTTCATCGGCAATGCCGCAATCATCTGCATCCGTGTCACTGGAAGAGACAGAATCTGGCTTTGTAGGACGACAATTATATCTGCTGAGACTCAGCTCAAGACATGGATTAATGCAGAAACTCCAGAGGTTTGAGTAATTGCTATCTACGGAATGTCAGGCGTCGGAAAGACGACTTTGCTCGAAAGGGTCTACAAGTTCTACAAGCACACTAATTTCTTTGATTGTGTGATCCATCTCACAGTTTCGAGAAACTATGAAATTTAGGACTTGCAGGGCCGTATTGCAAAGAAAATAAATTTAAACCTTTATGGCATTTCTGATCGTGATGTTGATACTCTGAAGGGAAAGTTGTCAAAAAGACTGCATTTGAGTGCAGTGAACCTGGAAGAATTAGGTGTGGCCTTTGGGACCGATAAAGGTAGCAAAGTAGTATTTTCTACACGACAGAGAGATTTAGCGCTAAGAGAGACAGAACAGTCCATAAATGTGGAACCCTTGTCGAAGTGCGAAGGCTGGGAATTGTTCGAGAGAGTAGCTTTCAAAGGCAGCCACGTTCCAGAGGAACTACAGGAATGTGCCATAAAAATTGCAGACGAGTGCAAAAGTTTTCCCTTGGCCATAACCATAGTGGCCGCAGTAATGAGAGGCAAAGGCACAAAAGTAGATGACCAATGTCCAGCATTTTTCACTGATCGACTGGTTGGAAGCCAGCAAGTTATAATGCCAGGTATAGTAGGGATGCCAACAAATTATGACATTTGTGAGGTTTCAAAACCAAATCACTCCACTCCCACTGTTTCCATTCCCATGCCAACTTTGCATGCTGGAAAATAGGTATACCAATATTTTGTGTTGAGAGTTGGATGTTGCAAGAAAAAACAAAGAAGATGAAAGCTGGATATTGTAGAAAAAAAATAAAGCAGAAGAAGGCATACAATAGCATGGATGCACAAACCATGATTGGTATGCAGAATCATACTTTTCATTATTGCTCTAGAAATTTGATTTTGGCAATGCAAGTGTATGGTTGAAATAAATTTGTCACATGGTTTAAATCGCATGGTTTTATTTTTATTTTTGGAAAATCACATGGTTTAGAGTGTTGGATGCTGCAGTGAAAAACAAAGAAAACCAGGGCTGGATGTTGCAGGAAGATAATAAAGTAAAATAATGCATACATTAACATGGAAAAGAGCCCAATGCCTCTTAAACAATAATTGGTATGCAAATCATAACTTCATACATTTAGTTATTGCTATAAAAATTTGATCGGATAGGCAAATCATAGCTGCAATCGCATGGTTTAAATAAATTTTCATACATGGTTTTAATTCTGGCAAATGTATGGAAAAATATGACATGGATTACTTCTGCGAAGGCGATGTAGATCTCAGATATAATCAGTTGGGCGACACATACTCTTTCGTCAGCTTCACTGGATTACCAACGTTAGAAGATAAAAGAGATTTGGTGTGCTTTAACATATTTCATGGCTGTTCACTGTAAACAAAAACTGGTATAATACTTACGTATGTGTTTAATTTTTTTGTTTGATTTGTTTTGAGGAAGTGACGAACAACATGGGGGCTGTTAACTGCCCATTTTAGATCTTTCTCTTTTACCTCCTCGGGAGTCAATGGCGACGAGCTCATTATCTTTTCAACACAGAGGCCGACCCGCTGCATCTGCACAACAGTACTTCCCGGTTCCATTTTCTCCAAATATATGCTCATGTTTTTAGGTTAAGCTTTGTTGCTCGCGCTTTGTTGAACTGTTAATTTTTGTTTATGTAGAACCTAAATTCGAACCAGGGTAACATGCTTATTCTGTAGGAGAGCTGCACTGATGCATGTGGCTCTTATGTTATTTACGCACCCGTTGATATAGTGGCTATGAATGTTGTTCTCAACGTTGGTGACCCGGACTACGTGGCTCTTTTACCATTGGGTTTTGTATCTTGCCTGATGGGAGACAGTCGAGATTGGGTAACAATATCATTAATGACAAAATATCAAGTTGTTCATTATTGACTGTGGCTTTTCAGATTTTAGTTGACCCTGTGCCAACTGCCAAGTTATCTTCAGGGTCAGTTGCAACTGTGAACAGCCTCATATCCTGTACTGTCGACCGAATTAAGACAGCTCTCAACTGTGAAAACGCTTGAATATTGAACAAGGCGTCTGCTATTTCTCATTTTGGTTTCTGAAATGTCACAACGCTGTCTGTGGCATATGACATTAAACCCACAAAAATAAATTGGATTTCTTACTGCAATCATTAAGGATGGGGAGCTTTTTGGATAGCGGGCCTGGATGGCCTATATATATTTCTGGGTCTTTTTCTCGCTTTCCCTTACTATAGGGATGCCGTGAAGGCAGGTTGGTTTATTTAGCCTGCTTGCTAGAGGTGGTGTTTATAGGTGAGACAACACTTGAAGGGCAGGGGGTACGGAATTAAATCCCATACTGGGGTAGATACTTAGACCGTGGGATGCCATTTAAGAATTTTTATATTTATTTATATATATACGTAGATTAAACATTTGTTTAGGAAAGAGCAAAGTCAATGTTTAGCCGCAGAGTCCCCATTGATGTTTCAGAGCATGAGTCTTCTTTCCCAAACAGCCAACCGAGCTTCCAGTTGATTTATCTCAGTGCATACCAACATCGCGCACTGTTAGTCACTAGTCTAGTGTTTAATCTATGTATATATATAAATAAAAGTCAAGAGCGCACCACAGAAATAAACTAAGAGTAACCTGTTTATCCAGAATAACGATGAAGTGTTGCAACGTTGTCTTTAACATGAGCTAGAAGTTGCGGTTTGCATTCACGAGGTTCGCACTGAATATGAGAAGCAAATTGAAGTGTAAGTACCCATCATTGTTTTAATAGTTCATGTGAAAACTTAGTATGCTATCACAACAAGTCTTAGAATACAATATTGTCGAGTTTGTATGTATCACAAAGAGAATCTGATAATCTACACGTTATCAACCAGGAGAGATGCAATTGCAAAAGAGTTAACCAAATTAAAGCAGGAATAAGAAATGATTCAAAAAGGCCTTTCCTCTCCACAAACGAAATTTAGGTAATGGTGATATGAAGTTAATGAATTTGTATTTGACCTTTCTAGCTCTGCTACAATTTCCATGTCTCAAAATGCAAGGCATGCAAAGATTGGAATGCTTGAAAATATCCTTAATATCTCCTCTAGTACACTTGTAGACATGGCATCACAATTGTGAGAAGCAGAAGAACGAGAGCGTGCGTTTATTGGGCATGCCCGCTGGAATCAATTGTGAACTATGGGTGATGCAACAAACTTAATTCATTATTTGTTTAATGCTTCTACCAAATTACCAATCTTGAATGTATTAAATGCTTGTTTTTTGGATCTATATTTATTGGTGTTACCTTCCATTCAAAATATTTTCCTAATAGGTTACTTATTTCTGGAGTTCTTGGGTTGGCTAATACCTTGCACTGTACTGTACCAGCTCATTGGCTAGGATACAACTTGTACTAGCTCATTGGTCACTTCTTGTGGGGATTAAACATTGGTGGCCACTATAATAGCGTCCTTCTTTTATTGATCTGGTTGACCTCTCGATTATATAATGAGGGGCATTATAATTTTTTTTAATAGGGTTTCATGTTTTCTGAGTTTTGTTTTGGCTTGTGGTGGTCTGTGATTTGCATGCTATTTTGCTACATGCCCACATCCTATGTTGGGATTCCCCAATGATCCCTTCTTATTTTTGTGTTATAAATACACCCAAAATATATATCGTTTATTTGACTTTATCTTGGTTATCTTGAAGCTGGAATTAGGATCCTGATTCTTTAGTACTAACAAATTCTTCAATCATATCATGCAAGATGCATGGATTCATCATAAAAAATTGGTCAGGCTTGAAGCCTCGGCTGAAAATATTCTTAACCATAGTCGGGGAACTGCTGACCAGATGAGAGATATTCCTTACCACACCCACCAAGTTATGTTTGAGTTTTCCTTTGTAAAGCTAGAAGCTATCAAGACATGAGTACTAGTTTGTGATGGAAGTACTCATCATTGTTTCTAGAGCAACAATTTGCTGTGGAATTGACATGAAGGAATTAGAGAGACAGTATGAAATCTAGACAAAATGAATGATCTAAATCTAAGGGTTGAGATTTGTTGTGAGATAAATCCTACCGAAAGGTCGTTTGTGAATCCTCCTCTTTTTTCGATCAATCCTCCATCCCGCCACCTCTTGAGCTAGAGCAGTTGTTTAATCCAATCATTTCATTTTCAATCAATCCATATTGCTGGAGGTTAGTTGATCAAAAGTTTTAATTCAAGCTATTAAAGGCTTCAAATTTTGGGGCTTTCAAAGACCCTAGCTCAGATACCCAATTCCCAGTGAACTTTCAAATGTAGCAATAGTTTGATTGCTTCCTATATGCATAGAAACCCTAGTCCCAAAACAATAGTTTGGAACAATCCAAATTGTAGACTGTATCACCACACACTACCGAATTTATAGGTTATAGGAATTTTTCAATAAGGTGTTTACAGGCTACAAGCTATTCGCAATAAGGCATTGTGCAATAACCTTTAGGACACCCTTTACTAACATTTTACATTTACAGTACATTAAAACTCTTAAAGAAGATTAATAATAACATTATTCGCCAGTGAATAATACTAATTACTCTACAATAATTTAGCAACACAATTACTAAACTTATCAATAAACTTTCAACCTGTGCAGGTGGTGGTCATAAATTTTCTCCTTGGAGACTTGGCTTAAGCGGCTGCATGCCTAACGTTATTAAACTTATCAATAAACTTTCAACCCGTGCAAGTGGTGGTCATTAATGTTCTCCTTGGAGACTTGGGCTAAGCGGTTGCATTCCTAACGTAAGATACATATATGTATGCATGTATGGGGATGTTACATCCAGAATTTGCATGCATGGTGTTTGGTAGAGTGAGTGAGACTATGTACTCACCATATCAACTTTAACATATCCAATGATGTTATATGTATGCATGTATGGGGATGTTACATCCAGAATTTGCATGCATGGTGTCTAGTAGAGTGAGTGAGACTATGTACTCACCATAACAACTTTAACATATCCAATGATGTTAGTCACTGCATAAGTTTATTGATGATTGTTATAAAATGTGATAGTTATAAAATATTTGTTAGCAATATACATGCCATATGGTATTATTGGGGGAATTAATTAGAACACCCAAAAGTCATGTGAGGAATACATTATATTGGATGCTCGGCTTTGAAACTGAAAAATGGAGGTATTAATGAACCCGGATATAGACTGAATACGCCAACCTGTTGGTCTAGCCAAGGATCCTTATGCAATATAGATTATCTAAATAAAAATAATAGAGATTTTGTTGTTTTTCATTAAAGTTTGAACAAAATTCGAGTTCATAGTTTTTCCTTCATAATTGCATCATGTGGAAATAATGGGAATTGAATGTAATTATCATATGTCAAATTTGTAGGAATATTTACAATTAATGATAATAACTTTTGACATATTGAAATTATGGTTTTTGATATTATGTCAAATAAACAAAAATTGTGCTTTTATGGACATTATTGAAAAGTTCCATGCAATTTTAGCAAGTCTCGACTTAAATGAAAAACCAATTAATCATTCACATGCTTGGAACTGCATTCCTATACACTTAAATTTCCATAATCATTCAATACTGCTAGGATTGCATAGCAGTGCATAGAACATAGATTCCTCTAGCTATGATAAGATTCCAAGTTATAAGTTTTACAAAGTTGCATCTAAATTTTATCAATAATGTGACATTTGAAGTTCATTGTGTTATGTTGAATTGTGACGTTTATTAGTTGTTATGTCACATTGGGACATTGAGAAAGGATTATATGTCTAATATGACAAAGGGTTATGTCCCATTCTAACATTAATTAAGGATTAAAAAATTGTATACACCCACACAACCCAATATGTGACACATTCATAATGTGACTTGATATCGATCATTGTAACAGTGCCTAGAACATAGATTCCTCTAGCTATGATAAGATTCCAAATTATAAGTTTTACAAAGTTGCATCTAAATTTTATCAATAATGTGACATTCGAAGTTCATTGTGTTATGCTGCATTGTGATGTTTATTAATTGTTATGTCACATTGTGACATTGGGAAAGGATTATATGTCTAATATGACAAAGGGTTATGTCCCATTCTAACATTCATTAAGGATTAAAAAATTATATACACCCACACAACCCAATATGTGACACATTCATAATGTGACTTTTGATGTCGATCATTGTAACATTCATCAACCTGTTAACATCTAAACTTCAAACTTCTTCACCAAAAAGTTATTATGAAAAAAGAGTTAAATTATAAATGTTTACAAAATTTAGATATGCGAAAACAATATTAATTCAAAATCTAATAAGATAGATTTACTTTTTTATTGTTAACTTCTTACTATAGAGATACTGAATTTTTGCTTCTTCAAAGTTATATTAAATAATTTGATTCACCATCATATATTTTGTCATCTTTAAAAGAAAATAACCTAATTTTTTTTGCTTTGTTAATTTTCCAATAATATATATTAACAATTCTAGTAATTAATGATATTTTTCTCTTTTTAACTAAACTAAATTTCTCTATTCATTTGACTCTCAACCATTTTTTTTTGTTTCCAAAACATTCATCAATCTTTTTAGAAAAAGATGCATAACATTTTAAATTAAAACAAAACAAAACAAAAAGCTTAAGATCTAAAAGGAAAAGATGATTAGGAAGTCTCCATGCATGAGTTAGGAAGCTATTTTTTTTCAATTTATTTAATCTTTATTTTCATGGTATGGAACTAATCATATATGGAAAAATTCTTATAGATATCAAATTAGAAAATAATAATAATATTTAATAAAACTAAAAATTTAGTTACACTTTAAGCATTTTGAAATATCACATATACTTATACGAAAAAAAAAATAAAAAAAATGAAAACAATAATTTATAAGCCAAAACTAATAAATTGGGAAAAGTAAGTTATGTTGATTGTTGATGTGTGTCAATTCTAGTTAAACTAAATGTACACGGGTTATGTCACATTGTAATATTTGTAAGGCTTACATTGTAATATTTGTCAAGGGTTATGTCACTTTGCAATAATACCAAGGGTGTNTATCACATTACGACATTAAGCCATGGTTTGTTACAGTGTTTGGTTGGTATATGTCAACACAACCCATGATGTGACACATTTATAATGTGATAGTGGGCGTTTAATAAGCATTATGTCGCATTGTGACGTTTATCACAGGTTATGTTACATTAGTGACATTCATGAAGGGTTATGTCACATTGTGATATTTGTCTAGGGTTATGTCACATTGCGATAATGCCCAAGATGTGACACATTAATAATGTGATAGTGGGCGTTTAATAAGCGTTATGTTGCATTGTGACGTTTATCGCAGGTTATGTTACATTAGCGACATTCATAAAGGGTTATGTCACATTCTGATATCTGTCAAGGGTTATGTCACATTCTGATATTTGCCAAGGGTTATGTTACATTGCGATAATGCCCCAAATGTGACACATTAATAATGTGTCTTTGGATGTTTAGAAAATTTCTTGTTGTATTATCAACTATGGTCACATAGTTCACTAAAGTCAACCATGGTTAAGTATGGCCAAAATGATGTATTTTGATGTCACGTTAAGACTTTTACTTTTGAAAAGCGAAAAAAATTCATCTGTGTACACAAAGAATGTTTTGATATTACGACATTTATCAATACTAATGTTGGCTTGCGACATTCCTCAATAGTGCATTCCTTAATGGTTTTGTTGCATTAGGACATTCATCGCAATGATTGAAACATTTATTCATGGATATTGAAATTCATCATTCCTTGATGGTTGTGTCACATTATTCGCCATCATGTTGTAAGGATTTTCTTGATATATATATATATATATATATATATATATATATAGTCGTTTGACAAAAGAAATGGTTTAAACCATCCACATTCTACATAGTAATGTAGAATGTTATGTCGCATTGTGATGTTTATCAAGGTTTACGCTTCACTCCGACGTTATCAAGGGTTATATCACATTACGACGTTAAGCCATGGTTTGTTACAGTGTTTGGTTGGTATATTTAAC
>LPNX011116426.1:158131-184006 GCA_001517045.1 Pseudotsuga menziesii | reverse complement strand
GTTTGACAAAAGAAATGGTTTAAACCATCCACATTCTACATAGTAATGTAGATTGTTATGTCGCATTGTCATGTTTATCAAGGTTTACGTTTCACTACGATGTTATCAAGGGTTATATCAAATTACGATGTTAAGCCATGGTTTGTTACAATGTTTGGTTGGTATATGTCAACACAACCAAAGATGTGACACATTAATAATGTGATAGGGGCGTTTAATAAGTGTTAGGTTACATTGTGATGTTTATCATAGGTTATGTTACATTAGCGACATTCATGAAGGGTCATGTCACATTGTGATATTTGTGAAGGGTTATGTCACATTGCGATAATGCCCAATATATGACACATTAATAATGTGATAGTGGACGTTTAATAAGATTTATGTCACATTGTGACGTTTATCACAGGTTATGTTACATTAGCGACATTCATCAAGGGTTATGTAACATTCTGATATTTGTCAAGGGTTATGTCACATTGTGATAATGTCCCAAATGTGACACATTAATAATGTGTTTCTGGATGTTTATATTAGCGACAGTCATCAAGGGTTATGTCGCATTGCGATAATGCCCAAGATGTGACACATTAATAATGTGTCTTTGGATGTTTAGAAAATTTCTTTAAGAATTTTCTTTATATATATATTTGTTTGAAAAAAGAAATGGTTTAAACCATCCACATTCTACATAGTAATGTAGATTGTTATGTCGCATTGTCATGTTTATCAAGTTTTACATTTCATTGTGACATTATCAAGGGTTATATCACATTACAATGTTAAGCCATGGTTTGTTATAGTGTTTGGTTGGTATATGTTAACACAACCAAAGATCTGGCACATTAATAATGTGATAGTGGACGTTTAATAAGCGTTACGTCGCATTGTGACGTTTATCACAGGTTATGTTACATTATTGACATTCATCAAGGGTTATGTCACACTGTGATAATTCCCAACATGTGACACATTAATATGTATCTTTGGATGTTTAGAAGAATGGTTGTTGCATTATTAACTAAAATAATCAAATAAATTAAAAATAATCAAATTCTCATTATTTGAACTCGTAACCTCCTTTACAAAATGTGACTTTATAACAAGCGAATCACAATATTTTAAGTATATTAAGTTTTATATTAATTAAACAATATGGTAATAAATATATTAAATATTATATATTATATATTATAATTAAATAAACAATATTATTTTATAATCAATTAAATTATTAATTTATCATTATTAACAATTAACATAACATAACATTCATTCATTCATCTCCATGTTGTGGTCCAATCTAAAATAACATAACAGTTAGACAACTTTTGCACTATTAGAATCTAATAAAAATTTTCAACAACATATTAAATTTTGATTAAAATTGCTAACGTTGCAGTTTGAAATCTCCAAGGAAGATTATCAAATTCCCACAATACCACATGGTTATTTTATGTTATTATATTATCGTCGCTAATTTGTTTTTAATATATTTATAATTGCAACAAATTACTTTAAGCAACACAACCATATATTATCGTAGCAATGTGGTATGTAGCAAAGACACTGAACATTGCATCCCAACATAATCGGAACTATAATTGTTTCCAATGTGACAAAAATCGGGTAAACTAGGGATGAATGATGTAATTTATCATAACCCTTTGTGAACCTCCTACATAGTATTTGGATGCTTGCATTCCCCAATGTATTTGTCACGTTATGAAATTAAACAAAGGCTATGTCACATTGTCACAGTTTGCAAGGGTTTCATGTCACATCTTCGTATGTTTTGCGACACAATACATACTATAGAGAAAAACGTTGGTTATGTCAGATTGTGACATTGATCATCTTCATTCTAATAACAATGAACATATGTTGACTTGGTACATCAATAACATGGTATGGAACATTACGGCTAGATTACATTATAAATTTGTGATGATATTTGTTATTAGGTTAGTTTATAACATGTGAATAATAAATATTGGATATAATTAACTTCATGATATATTTTTCATATATACTATACACAAAAACATTGTATTAATAATATTTTAAGTATATTATGTTTTATATTAATTAAATAATATGGTAATAAATATATTAAATATTATTTAGTATATATTATAATTAGATAAACAATATTATTTCTATTAATACTTTGTAGATATGTCTATGCGCGCACCCGTTACTAGCAACAACCACATTAAATTAATTAATGTGTCTGAATACGCCGATAGGCGTAAATTTAAGCACATAATATACGGAAAAACATTAATATAAAAAGTATGTGCCTAAATTTATGCCTATCGGCGTATTCAGACACATTAATTAATTTAATGTGGTTGCTGCTAGTTATTATTTCCATTGAAACCTAAAAATACTTCTAATTAGCCAAGAGTTCATCTTTTTGGATTTAAAGAAGAGTGGGATTGTGGATAAGAGTTAATAATTGTCTAAATTTTGTAACCTTTAAGAACATATGCAAATAGTTTGTTAGCGATACATCACCTAAAGCTCATGTACGACAGAAAGAACTAAGAGTCTAATATTATTTATTGTTAACATTAATGGTGATAAAAGACAACACGCCTTTTTCCTAAAAAAATTGAACCTAGACTTCCATCGAATCATCTCTGAAACCTACTGCTACCTGTCTCACTTCTGACTTCTTAAATCACGAAATTAATTGTAAAATTGACCTATTTGAATTCTTAATATATATGCGCCGATTAAAAGTTGTGTTGATTGACAACTTTAACGTGTCTGAGTACTGCAACCGTGCAATGTAAACAATGTAAAAACCTTCCTCCTCCTCGTCAGGGTTGGAATTTCGAATGACGGACATCCGTCAAAATTGCTGGTAACAAACAAAATCTGAAAAGTTTTCTGTATTCTAAGCCAGGTTTTGACGGCCTCGGAAAAATCTTAGCTGTATTTGACGGGTAAATTGACTCATGACGGGCATTTACCCATCAAATTCCATCCGTGCTCGTCGTGGATCAAATTTGAAGGGCATGGTTCCATTTCATTTGGAAGGGAGGTGAGAAATTGAACCCTTCAATGTTGATATGCAAAAACAATCATTATTTTCATTTGAAAATGTAAGTGTGCAAAATTTCATTATTTATTAAAAACAGTGTATAGAAAAAAATGACAATAAGAAGAAAAATCCCAAGTGATTCAACATTTACATGGAATTAGTGAGGTAAACCATATACATGATGATTTATCACGTCCAAATTCTTTTTATAGGGGATTACTCAAGAGTTAGTATAGAGGAGGAGAGACTAAAATAAAGGTTGAGAATGAAGAACATGTACCGGTGATGGAAGATGAGATTGGGAAAAAAACCATTTAGAAAGAGATTGGTGCACTTGTTTTGTTAATGTGAACATAGCGATAACCGTTAGGAGTATTGGTTTTTGTATTGCATTTTTCTTTGGCCTATTTATTTTGTTAAGGGAAATGTTTGTTTCCTATCATGTGAAAGTGATTAGAGTAGTTGAGAACTAACCACGACCTTATCTGAATGCATAATATGAAATTGGGGATGCAAGTAGCCTCATGGGGTACTAAAGCTTATTTGTGTCTAGAATTGTTTTGAGAAGAGCTCCACTACTAGAAGTGCTATGTTATAAGGCCAAAAGAGATCATGCATATTCCTAACATTAATAACAAAAACTAAAAATGATTATTTTTGTCTTGTGCCAACGTATCCACCTAAAACTAGTGTACTTCTAACATTGTACATCCCTCAGATATTTAAAATTGTTGATCCTTGTTGTGACCACTTGATCATTACCATAACCAATGGTTTAAAGAAACAACATAAAAGTAAAAAAACTAGAAGAATAACTTTTCCATGACATTCTACCTTGTTTTGAAATGAAATTTTGTACATGCTATTAAAATCATTGTATTATTATCTTTCCAACTAAAAACATAAGTTTTTTCCCATCCACATTTCCATTAACGGCTAAAAAGAGTTACAAATACCATCACAAAGCTAATTGATATGTTTGTCCATATGGAGCCAGTTCGTGAGTAACTAGCCATTCAATTTCAAACTCCACCTAATCTCTAAGCATGGCCTTCACCATAATATACCTAAGTATTAGAACACTTGAAAATTTATCCTTCAAACTTTAGTCTTGAGTCTACTAACATCTAGATGTCAAATGAGAAGTACTGATAGGGATTCCCATTTCTATTTTCAAAACTCAGTGCATATAATTATTATTCATTTACACATTGAAAAAGTATCCTTTGAACTTCAATGTGGATCTTACTAGTATCTGGATCTCACACAAGAAGAAGTTTGAGAGGGATTCCACAATTATCTTTTTAAAATCTCATCTTATATTTATGTGAAAAGGTTAGGCAAAAAACAAGGACTATTATATATTGTAATCTCTTTGTGAACCTTACATGATTAAAAAATGTCATTTTGACAAAAAACATATTTACAATCTCTTCTCTTAAATTCTGGGATGATAGGTTTGAGGAGTGGTATCCATAATCGTAGACTCCATTTGATAAGTTGACATTACAAACATTTATCAAGGTTCATCATCAAGACAATGAGTCGACTTGAGTAACACAGAAAGATTTATTAATATATCTTTAACAACACATTTTAAGCTAAAACTAGGAAATTGATAATGTTGACTATATAACTAAGACCAAACCCAAACCCTAAAAATATTAAGCTAGATAATAAGGAAGTCTAAGTTGTGATTAAAAAATACACCCTAAATTGCTACAATGATTCTAAACTTAGAATAGAATACAAATCTAAATTAAATTTATTAATATCAAGTATTTTTCTTAATGAATAAATTGTGAATTACTTAAACTAATTTTTATAGCCTATAGAACTAAATGTAATATCTAATTCTAACCTAGAAATACTACAAATTTTTATATAAATGAAATTTTTAAGATTTTTTTTAATTATTAGTGAGTTATTGGCCATAACCTAAGAAATATTTAATGTAAAAAAGTAACCTAAATTATCATATCTCATTTACTATAATATAACCTAAAAGGAATAATTCTAAAAACACTTAAAACTTTAAGATTAATCTACAACTTAATCTCCTATTATTATCTAATCTTTTTATAATAAAAATCAACCTGGATTTCATTAAAGAACATTGCAATAACTGAAGAGGGGCATCTTTTTGAACAATGTAAATCAAGTCAATTAGGGTAAAAAACACGTTTTTGTTTTAGCAATTCATGATACTTTCCTCGCTGTCTTTAACAAAGGTGTTTAAGTTCTGAAAAGAAGAGCCTCCCGGTAGGACTGCTATCTCACACTCTTGGAGCTTCTGAGCCTTCTCTCAGTCGCTTTCCTATGGGATTTGTCATCATTTTCTTTACAATATCCTTCACCTCTTCCTTTGTGACCACCTTCTAGTCATCCATGTCCACCACTTCAAACTCTAGACCGACCTTCTAGACATCCTTGGTGAATCTGCAGTTGAGAAACTGGTTGGAAAAATGAGGGAGTCCCACCACTGGAACTCCCATGATGATGCTCTCCAAGGTAGAGTTCCATCCACAGTGAGTGAGGAATAATCCCACCGATTTGTGAGCAAGGACTTTCAACTAGGGAGACCACCTCACAAGAAGTGCCCGATCCTTCGTTCGGGATTCAAATCCCTCCGGTAAAACCGTAGGCATGCCTTCTACTATATCTTGGTGCATAACCCACAAGAAAGGATGCCCGCTCCCCTCTAGCCCTAGCGCCAGCTACACCAATTCCTCCTGATAGTTTACAACCAAGTTTCCAAAGGAAATGTATATAACGGATGTTGGCCGTTTCATATCCAGCCATCTCAGGAAACTCTCCTCCTCCTCCGACAGAACGGTGGTGGGATCCATTCCTTCCAAGAAATTAGGAAGGAAAAGAGGTCCTATCGCCAGAGAAGGGAATCCATCCAAAGAGAGTTCTTTTAGAGTGTCCCCCACTTCCAGCTCCTCAAACGTGTTGACCAGTACGTAGTCCCCTTTACTCTACTTCTGCGATTTGTATAGAAGGGCAATGGAGACAATGTCTGATGGATCTTGAGCGCGATAGAAGGAAATCAAGTCGGTTGGCATTAAATTTGGGATATTACCCAAGACACAAGTGATCAGTTTCTCTGGATTGTTTGCTTCACTCACTGCACTTACAAAATGCCCCGCTCGTAGGAGGAATTATAATTGAAGTTAGTTATCGCAGACTAAGTAAACAAAACGAATATTGTTGAAATACATGAAATAAAAGAAACAACACGGTAGTGGAGATATGCGCTTACTTTGGACAAGAATATGTCCATGAGAATAAAGAAGGGTATTGTAACACTGGCTAATGGTGGAAGCAACACATAAAGGCCAAAAGATAACCCTCTGGACTTTCAAATTTTTGGCAACCTGCTCCATGCAAGACATCAAGAAATCTGTCACGATGCATGTGATAGATGGAAATGAATATTTATCACCCTGATTAGCATAGGGTTGCTGCTGGTGTGAAGGAGGTGCTCCAATGCAAGGCTCAATTTTTGAAGTGCAAGCATATACTCGCCGCGGTTGGAGAGGCGACCATGGTCCGTCGATAAGCCATCGAGAATAGACAAAAATCGAATTTTTGAAACTGGTTTTTCTGACTCGTGATCATCATTAGAAATAAGAGAATTGTTGTTTCTTGTAGACACTCTGAGCATGCGTTTATGGATCTATCCAGTCTTAATGAAAGTGATGAAGAATCCTCGTGTAAGGAGCTGTTGTTCCAAATTCATCAGAGTTAACATGACTTGGAGAAGGAAATGGCACAATCACAACATGCAGAGAACATTGCAACTTCTCGTTTTCACTATTCATTTTATTCTTATTTATATGAATGGCACTCCCTTCTCTACTCGACTGCAAACCAAAACTAGAAGTGCAATATTATTTATAGCTATAGTGCTCAGCATACGCCTTCATATCAGTCAATCCACTCGGCAACTGTTTGCTAACAGGGATTTCTCATTTGTTACATGCAAAAGAACCAGCCTTACGTCAATCAGACAGTAAGGGAGAGTTCATGAAAACCTTAAAACAATGAAACAGATTAGTAACAAAAGATAATATATATATACGAGGGCTAATCTAAATAAAATACAACTTTAAACAAATGTTATACCTTCTTTCTGTAAAGTGGGCCACCGTGGCCGTCTCGGAAGTGGTCCGCCTCTCCACAGGCTGGTTCTCCAGGTGGGTACGAAGAATGTCTGGACGTACGAAATGAAAATGTGAAAAAGGTATTTTGGGAGAGCCCTTCACAATGTATTTATATAATGGATCTATGGTTTTTTGACCCAATGTGGTGACCCATGGTCTTTTCTTTTCCATGGTATTTCCCTATGGTTTTCTCTCTTTTATGGTTTTACACCCTTTTTAAGGTTTTGGAACATTTTTGAGGGTTTTTGACCCTTTTTTGGAGAGAGTGAAGGTAAACCATAGTAAATAATAATGTTTTAGACCATTTTTTCGAAGGAGGATGTGCAGGAACTTAGAGAAGAGTTAGATAGGTGGAAGGAATCTAGTAAAAAACATGCAACATGAAACTTTGAAACATTGGAAGAAGTTGTTAATCAATTGCGTCACCCACCTTCCATCTCAGAGAATGAGAAACTTTTATGTTTTGAATGTGGGGATTTGTTCAAATCGTTAGGGTACAAGGTTGTAAAGATAGAAGTATCAGTTGGAAAATTGACATATTCAAGCCAAGGAAGTTGGAAAATCGACATATTCAAGCCAAGGAAGAGGCGAGACACCAAATATAGATTAACAAAGGAAACAAGGATGGAAGTGGATATGATTCCTGATCAGGAATTACAAGAGGATGAGGAAATGCAGCCTCAACAATCAGGGAGCACTGAATTAGGGAGCACTGAATTGCTTCCCTCTGAAAGAAACTCTGAGTGTTATAATAGTAGAGTCAAGCTAAACTAGTTAACCTATCTAAGCAACCAACAACATATCATAAAAGATAAGAATAGGAAAATAAAAGGACAAGAGAACATGGTTCACCCTAATGGGTTACATCCAAGGGAATGTAGTCTTCTATTATCTCTTACAAGAGAGCAAAGCACAAATACCCCAAAGAATATAGATGATGTACAACAATGTCACAATAGTACCACTACTACATCAAGAATGCATGATATGTAGAGACTCACTTGACCCTATTATATACTAAGAGATGAGGAGGAATTACTCTCACATATTGCATGTGGGATAATATAATTCTTCAAAACAACATCTCTTAATACAATACCATGGACAAATACTCTACACAAGTAAATACACCACCATATAACTATGGGTTAAATGTATTACTCTTTTACATAAGATTGTAGACAACTTCCGACATAATACAAAGACTTTATTACCTTCGAAGGAATATAATATATTCCAACACCAAGGATACTAATTTACCTTTGGACCAAGCACAACAATCAGGTGACACAAAAATAGTTCAGGAGCAATCCCAAAATACCAAAGGGATGGAAATAGAATAGGATGTTGAAACACAAGAACCAATATTCTTAAAGTGTGTTGCTGAAGCAACAACTCAGACAAAAGCTGTTGAGCAAGAAATGCAGGAGCTGAATGCTGTTACACAAGAAAAAACGTTCTTAAAAACAATTGTTGAAGCTATAATTCAAACTGAAGCGACCGAAACCTATGAAGCAACAATTCAAACTGAAGTTGTTGAAACCTATGAAGCAACAATTCAAACTTCCGCAGCAACAACTATTGAAATCTATGAAGCAACAATTCAAACTAAAGCAACAATAGCTACTGAATCTCAAGAATCAACAACACAAACAAAGGCTGCTGAAACACAAGAACCAACAACACAAGAGGAAGTTACAGAGTCACTAAATTCAGTCACATATGAATGTAATCAAGAGATGGCAAGAGAGATTTCATTGTTGAAGCTAGAGGCGAGTAAATAGAAATATCATGCTGATCAATATGTTAAAGGAATGATTTCTCTGTCTGAGCATAAGAAGACCATTCAAGAACTTAGGGAAAATTCGGCCTAGGAGATTTTCTTCCAGAAAATTCGTTGGGAGAAAATACAAGAGGAATTGAAAGAGTTAAGAAAATACAAGTCTATGCATAAAGAAAAAGAACAAATGTATACCTTAACTCAGGGATTGTTGAGTTGTATATCTCCATCACCATATTTTCATGCGTTTCTCTTTGAACATATGAGTCTGTTCGAAATAATGGCTTTAAAAGAAGGCAAACCTTGGCAAATAATGAAAAACCCTAAGTTCATGGAAACTTTCACCTAGAGCGATTTTTCTGAACAAATTTTGTTATGCGAATTGTACTTGCATGAGATGGCATGTTTGATGGACTCTCAGTCTAACCCAATTCCTCATATTGGGGATATCCACCTGAGGCCATTCAATTATTTTGTCACTAATCATATGCACTTGTGGGATGCTTCTCAAACCATTCATAGGAATGAGGACAATTCCACTTTGTGGATTCGTAGTGAGCCTCAGGCCCTTGTACCTTTGATTTCCAGGTATAAGAAACATCTTTCATTCCTTGAGAAGGTCAATCCGTTAGTTGCATTCCAACATAAAGTTATTTCCACTTGTGTTAATATGATTTCTCGACAAGAGGCCTATGCCTTGAAAGGGAGCAATTATCGATGGGAGGTCTCTCCCATATCTTTAAAGGAAAAGGATCCATATTGCTTCGAGAATTTTAAGTATGCCTTGTCTTGAGTACTAGGCTATGTTAAGTGCATGGAGACATGTGGGCCAAGCTGGTTAGGACTGAAGTTCAGATTCTAGCTCATCTGGTGGCCAAAGAGGAATTACAAGAGTATCTATAGGATGACCAAGAAGGAATAAAGAGACTGTTGGGATAACTTAATTACAAGAAATGGGTTTTTGCAGGAAGGGGAAAAACCAAATTCTTCCTTCAACCTTAATAATTTTCATAGGAAAAGTATTGAGTCTGACTCAGATTCATACTAGTTGGGCGTTGTTGCATGAGGACATGCAATTGGATAGCTGCGGGGAGATGTTGGGTGCCAGGAATACCCTTTTTGCCTTATCATGTTTAACCCTTTTTCCCTGATTTTGCCTCCAATTTACAACCAAGTCCTTACCTTTTCCAAAAGAACAAGCATGAATTCGTAAGGTATAAATCATTATTACTTGTTTCATTAATTCTTGATTTTACTTATGATTATGAACTTTATCTTTCATTCACGCTGATGTGTTACTGGTTTATAAGGAAGGTTCAGAATCTCCAAATGTCCCAAGTGCAACAACTAGTTGCATTCAGAGATGAGTAATACTTGGCGTCAGTTTCCCATTTGATGATCTGGTCTAAACCGTTGATGAGAGAAGCTCGGATGTCTTTCCACGCATTTAGCTAAAACTACCTGCGCATCTTTCATCATTAGCTAGAACACGTTCAGCTTGTGAGATAGTTCAAATTAAAAGTTCATTCATTATCATGAACTCGTTTTATGTAATGTAATAATAGCCGCAACTGTTCTTGTTTAATTTGGCAGGATGAAGATCGTAGATCTTCATGGATGTATGATATTAATGTAATTGAACTATTCCATTTATGTATAAGTATGAACATGCAATTGGAGCCAGGGGTTGAAAATTTGAAATAAGTCATAGTAGAGGAGACTGTAGCTATACTTTGATCATTTTAATAAATGAGCAACAATTCTCAATACTGTTTTGTTGTAGATCTTGTTAAGCCTTCAACAACATCTCTGTTTGAAGGCCGGGGCCCACCTTCTTACAGAGTTGTTGGTAGTAGTAGATGTTTTAGCTTAGTTTTTTCAGTTTAGTGTGGGATTTCGGTTTGATGCATTCATAGACAACTGCAAAAACATTTATAAAACAATTGCATTATCATATTTTCCTTTGGCTTTTCGTAATAGTGTGGTGTGACAATCGACTGTGTAGGATAATCCTTTTCTTTATGCAAAGCGTGTTAATTATTCGTAGTTGTTACATATGTGCTCAATTCCTGTTTAGTGTTATCATTTATCTTTCTTAGAGCTTATTGAATTAGATAGATAATTGCTTTTATGAATGGGATGTTTTGATTGATGGTTTGTGATTGTTCTGGTTTGGTAAAATAGTATTTTACTTCTTGCAAATGTAATTCTAGATTGATTCATTCTTAGATTATAAATCGTAGGATTGATATTGTAGGAATTAGAAGTCCTTTAAGTTTTAGATTGATAATTTAAATTGGTTTTACAGGAATCTGAGTTGACTGATCAATTATTAGGATTGAATGATTTGCATTTCATTAATCAACTACTGAAATGTTTATGCATATATTTTGCTAGTTACCTTTGAAATAAACAGACTTCCCGGGGTTGACAATTTATATTGAGCACTCTGCATGTTACGAAAATTAATGAGTATATAGAGTGACCAACATGGATTTAAAGCAAAAATTGGAGCATGGTCTATGGATTCCTATTTCCATGCATCACCTTTTTTATGGGCGTAAACAACCAAAGGATCTATCCAAATAGTTTGATTATCATATTAGTAAAGATTCAACTCTTATATTAACACTACAATTGCATGGGGGAGTGGTGGGAACTGGGATATCTTTTAAGGATGCAATGAAAAACGATTATATTGCTCCTAATATTTCAAAGCCTTCGCCTATTGATAGGCCTATATGGTGAAGCATGTTGAGAAGGTGTCGATGATGGAGGTTACAACATTGGAGATCAACCATTTACATTTTGTATATGAAAAATATGCATTCATTTGTTTATTTAATGGGTATCGACCTCTTGGTTCGACTTTATATCAATGGATTCCTACATATTAAACAAATAAATGTCATCCCTCTCTTTGTTCTAAAGATTTTTTAATGTTCAATTCTTTGATCATGTTGATTATTAGACAAATTTGTAGGATGTCCCTATTTTCATGAAATGTGTTGGTCGCTTTATATACTCATTAATTCTCATAACAAGCAGAGTGCTCAATATAAATTGTCAACCCAGGGAAGTTTGTTTATTTCAAAGGTAATTAGAAAAATATATGCATAAACATCTTCAGTAGCTGATAAATAAAATGCAAATCATTCAATCCTAATAATTGCTCAATCAACTCAGCTTCCTATAGAAAACCAAACTAAATCATCAATCTAGGAACTGTAAAGGACTTCTAATTCCTACAATATCAATCACATGGCTTATAATATAAGAATAAATCAACATAGAATTACTTTTGCAAAAAGTTAAATCCTATTTTACCATATCAGAACAATCACAAACCATCAATCAAAACAACCAATTCATAAAAGAAATGATCTATATAATTCAACAAAATCTAAGAACGAAGAATGGTAACACTACACAGGGGCTAAGTATGTCTGTAACAACTAATGCTAATCAAAACACCTTTGCATAAGGAAAAATATTACTCTACACAGTCGACCATCACACCACACTATCACAACAATCCAAAGAAAAACATAATAATGCGATTAGTTAATGAATGTTGTTGCATCTATCTATGAATGCATCACCGTAAAATTCCACACTAATAAAAAACAACTTAAAATACAACATCTACTACTACCAACAACTCTGTAAGAAGGTGGGCCCTGGCCTTCAAACATAGATGATGTGGAAGGCTCAACAAAATCTACAACATAACAATATTGAGAATTTCCAACTCCTTTTATTAAAAATGAATCAAGTACAGTTACAGTCTCCTCTCGTATATCTCTGTCAAAATGCCAACCCCCATCTCCAATTTCCCGTCCACACTTATACAAAAAATGGAACAGTTCAGTTACATCAATATCTGGCAGCCATGAAGATCTATGATCTTCAGGTTGTCTAATTAAACAAAACTATTGCAGCCATTATTACATTGCACAAGATTAGTTGATAACCATGAATGATATTTTAAGTTCGAATTGTTCTTAAGCCAAACCGTGTTCTATCTAACGAGGAGAGAAACTTGGGTAGTTTCAGCTAGATGCGTGTAAGGGCATCCAATATTCTCTACATCAACAGCTTGGACCAGACCATCAAATGAAAACCGATGCCAGGAACTAACCATCTCCAAATGCGACGAGCTGTTACACTTGGGACACCTGGAGATTCTGAACCTTTCTTATGAACCAATGACAAATTAGCGTAGATGAAAGATAGTTCATAATTATGAATAAAATCAAGCATTAATGAAATAAGCAATAATGATTTATACCTTGGGAATTCATGCTTGTTTCCTTAGAAAAGATAAAGATTCAGATGTAACTTAGGAGACAAAAATAGGAAAAAGGGTTAAACGGAGTAAGGAAAAAAGGGTAATTTCAGCACCCAACATCTCCCCCCAGCTATCCAATTACATGTCCTCATGCAACAAATCCAACTAATCTGAATATGAGTCAGACTCAATACTTTTCCTGTGCAAGTTGCTGATATTGAAGGAGGATTCTTATCTTTCCCCTCCTTTCAAAAATATATTGCTTATGATTAGATTAGCCCAATAGTCCTTTTCTTCTTTCTTTGTCATCCTGTAAGTACTCTTGTAATTCCTATCTGGCCACCGGATATGAGGAAATATGAAGTTCAAACCTAGACATCTTGGACCGCATGTTTCCATGCACTTGACACAACCTGGCACTCTGGACAAAGCATACTTAAAATTTTCAAAGCAATATGGATCCTTTGCCCTTAAAGTTATGGGAGAAACCTCCCGTCAAAGACTGCTCCCCTTCAGGGCACAGTCCTCTTGCTGAGAAATCAAACTGACATAAGTAGAGGTGAATTTTTACTGGAATGCAACCAATTGAATGACCATCTCAAGGAATTAAAGATACTTCTTATTCCTCACAATCAATGGTACAGGAGCCAGAGGTTCACCTTGAATCCATAAAGTGAAGTTTTATTCATTCCTACGAATGGTTTGGGAGGAATCCCACTAGTGCATATGATTAGTGCCAATAGAGGTAAATTATCCTAGATGAATATCCCCAATATGGGGAACTAGATTGGACTGAGAGTCCATCAAACATGCCATCTCATGCAAGTATAATTCACATAATATATTTTGCTCGAAAAAATCACTCTGAGTGAAGGTCTCCAGGAACTGGGAAGGTGTCACAATTTTCCAAGATCTTCCTTCTTTTAAGGCCTTAATTTTGAACAGATTCATCCGTTCAAAAAGAAACATAGGATAGGATGGATATGGAGCTCTACAGCTCAATAAATCCTGAGTTAAAGTAAACATTTGTTCCTTGTCCTTCTGCATAGACTTAAATTTCTTTAACTCCTTCATTTCCTCCTGCATTTTCTCCCCACGAATTTTTTGGAAGAAAATCTCTTCGACCCATTTTTCTCTTAGTTCTTGAATAGTCTCTTTATGATCAGCTAGAGAAATGATTCCTTTATCATATTGATTTGCATGATAGTTCCACTTACTCACCTCGAGCTTCAATAATGCCAATTCTCTTTCCAGTTCTTTCTTGTCTCCATCTGCGGTTGATTTTAATAACCCTTCAACTTCCTTTTGTAATTCTGGTTCTTGTGTTTTAGTAGTTTCTGTTTGTGTTGTTGCCTCTTGAGTTTCAATAGCTTCTGCTGCTTCAGTTTGAATAACTGCTTCATACGTTTCAGTAACTCCACTTTGAGTTGCAGCTTCAGTAATTAGTTTTAAGAACGATGGTTCTTGTGTAACATCGTTCAACTCATGTACTTCTTCTTCAATAGCTTCAGTCTAAGTCATATCATCAACAACATACTTTGAGGATGTCGTTTCTTGTGTTTCAAAAACCTGCTTTGTTTCTATTCTCTTGGGATGCTAGTGTGTTTCCTGTACTATCTCTGTATCAATACTTGATTGTTGTACTTGATCCGAAAACAGATTAGTATCTTCAGAATTACTTCCTGAAGGAAGCAATTTAGTATTCCCTAAATGTTGAGGCTGATGTTCCTCATCTTCTTATAATTCCAGATCGGGAATCATATCCCCTTCCATCCTTGTTTCCTCTCTTGATTCCATATTTGGTGTTTCATCTCTAAATCGACCTAAATGTGCTGCTTTCTAGGTTGTTATTTCTGTCTTCTCAACCTTGTATCTAGACAATTTAAACAACTCAGCACATTCAGGACATAAAAGTTCCTCATTCTTTGAAATAGAATGTGGGTTTTCCAACTGATCAACAATTTTTTCTAACATTTCCAAGCCTCGTGTAACATGCTTTTTCCCAGCTTCCTTCCATCTGTATAACTCCTCTCTAAGTTCCCGCACATATTCTTTCAACAACTCATTTTCATACAACAAATTTTCCAATTGGGGTTGGCCTTCAACAGGTTCTTGTGTATCGGTGGCTTCCATATGTCTATTTCCCTCTAGTTCTTGTGTTTCAGGGGGTTACCTAGGTATTAGAACATGGATTTCAATACTCACCACCTTTGCTGCCCAAGAAGCTCTAGTCCTTCTTCTTTTTATAATACCGGATGATTGTCCTATGGTCATTGATCTTTTCTTCTTTCTGTGTGGCCTAAAAAGGATAGAGGCTTCTCTTGTTTCTACCAAGGGTTATTCCTCCTCAATTATAGTTCCTCTTATTTCAGAGGATGATTTACTATCAATGACTTGAGGGTTTATCTCCTGAAAATCCCCTGCATATGCAGCTTCATCCTCTTCTATTGTCGCATCTGTAGCTCCAGCTTCTGTCGTCGCTGCTTCTGCAGCTGCTCCCACTTTTGTTTCTATTGTTGCAACCACTAATGGTACAACCCATTCTATTATTACTGTTCTTCCAACCATATCTTCTATAGGGTTTGATGCTGTTGTTGCAACTTCCCCTGTATCTTCTTCCTGATCATCTCCACCTTCTTCAAACTCATCAACCCTCCCCCCAGATGAATACGAGGAGCTCTGCTCGACCCCTCTTTCTCTAATATGTCCTACTATAGCTTCCCAATGCACCCCAAATACAAAAAGAAACTATTACCATGTTAGGTTATGTCGTGCCACAGATCTTTGCACCAATAGTTTGATTAACCCATGGTTTGTAACAAAATTCAGTGGGTGCCAAAATGTCTTAACATAGTATGCCATATTTTGTAGAGTGCGTAAAAGATAAAATGGAATGTTTAAGAGTATGCCAGGGTGTAAATGGGAAAGTAGGAAAAAATCATAAATATATACAACCCTATATCTTCCTTCACATGTAATGTACCTTTTTAGGAATATAGCGATCTGGTCCCAAGGTCTTGGTAATGTCTCAAGCGTTATTCCTCTATACCTTGGCTATACCTGCTCCTCAACTGCTAGAAAATATTTAACTACTGTCAAATTATATATTTTCAAGAAAACCATCGATTCCTAATCCTAGGAAATATTGTAACTTCAGCTAAAGCCCGTTCTAATATGTCTATTTTGAATCCTCTAATTTCTGAATGTTCTCCGGTCAAGTTCACGACAAAATTGAGTGTCGTTTCTTCATGAAAACCATTCGATATTTGGAAATATTCAACCCATCCAGCTTCTTGAAAGATGGCAAAGACTTCCATGTTTGTACGTAGGGCATTTAAATTGTTGGGTTCATATCTAACTGGAGGACCCATACTTTTTTCCTTGGCTAGCTGTGATGGCATATGTAGTAATTCATAATATAAGTAGTTAGAGTTGCAACAATTAGACACAATAATTGGATAACGAAGGTTCGTATTGATATTTTGAAAAGTTGGTGGAGTTAAAAACATGTGTCTTAACTGATTATCGTGCAGATTTGAATAGGACAACTGTTGCTAGGAAAAATGCACCTCTTGCGGATAAGAGTTGTTCCTCTAGTCTGAATGGTTCAGATCTAGAACAAATGAGTTACGACATAGATGGAAGACTTCCCCTAGAAGTTGTGGAGATTTGGAATAAGTCCCTTTGATGGAATTGTGTAGTTATTTCCTATGGTGATGGCTCTTCACTGATGTACCTGCATAGTCACATGAAACCAACAAACAAGATCAAAGAGCACCAAAATATAAACCACAATTCTATGTCAGTGACTAAGGAATCCAAGAGTAAAATACATTATTATAACATACATATCTTACGGTAAAGGAACCAACTTTGCATTAAAGATGAAGAAGAAGTTTACAACCTTTGCCTTAGTGTTCATATGCTCCTTCACATGCCAATATATTGTCCCCAAAAGATCCAACTTGATCCTTCTATGCTCACCCTAATGATTTGGCCAAAATGTCAATGCAACAACATACCTTTGATCTCTCTCAACCATGGGGTATGAGCCTACTTTTATAGGACTTGGGAGGATAAGAATGGTTGAGTAAATGGTGCATGAGGTCGCCATAGGTGGATAGGAGATCCCAAAAGGATGGATCTCGAGTCCAAGTGGTCCTTAGGTGTAGGGATAAGGATGCCACAAAGTCTTCCTCCGAGAAGCTTCGTGGAAACCTCTATTTTCACTTTTTACCAAGGACACCGCTTCTTCTCCACTATGACAGAGCGGTGATAGGGCATAACCGTGCCTTGAAAAAGAGGAATAGGCGGTGGCATCTCCTACTGTCAAGAGACTATAGGCATTACTGAAGAAGGTAACACTTCTTAACTTAAGGGCGGAAGCGATGTTGGATTTTCATATGCAAGATTGAAGTCTGGACCAGTATTTTCACTTCACAACTTGGGATTTAGGGCAATAACTCGTGTTTGGGACCTCATCACATGATGATGACGAGATTTATGTGTAACAACAACTGTGGTTAATAAGTGCAGGTGGAATTCAAAGAGAATTGATTGGCTATGGGAGACTGACAAGGATTAAAATGGTAGAATATAATCATTACTACTATATCAGTTCACACTTGATCCTACTCATAACCAGGACTCGTACTTGATCATCGTCACCCAAGCCATAAATTTCCTGATATGGTTGCCTTTGATGTCGAATAATTATGAGAGTTATAATTACACATGCGCAATTGCAAAACAAACCGACCGTCATACATTGAACTAGTTGAGCACGTCCATGTTAGCATTGATTTCCTGGACGCTTGGGGGAATTGCAGTGGAGTGGTGGATTGTTGGCAGGATCTCATCTTGAAGAAAAAAATATTTAGTTGAAAATATGCCCAATATGCGATAGAATTTTACTGAGAGTTTTAGTGACCATACATGCGAAGTTACAATGGAAATGGCAGAGTTGCAGCAAAAAAAATGGCCAAATTAGTTACAAAAATATCGGAGTTGCAACAAAAAAATGGCCAATTAATTGGAAAAAGTAGTGGAGTTGCAACGGAAAATGGCCAATTTTAGTGGAAAAAGTAGCGGATTTGTAGCGAAAAATGGGAAAAATAGTGGAGTTGCAACAAAATTACAATGGATAAAGAATAAGTATTTATGGAGTCTTTGCTACTTAATTTTTTTGGTAGATCTTGATGAAAGCATGGGAAAATAATAAACTTTCCCACATAGGTTTGTAGTATTGTTCACTTTCTCTTTCAAGGAATGGTATCCATCGAGAAGGATCATTCAGAATTTTGCAATCGCTTTGACTACCGCAACTGTTTCTTCTACGTGAACCTTCACACGAATTCATGTTCACAATTCTAAAAAAAATAAACATGCCAATCATAGCTTAAAAAAACAAAAGGAAATCAAATAATTTATTTATATACAGTTTCTGTGTGGAATTTGCAGAAGATTTTAAAAAAATTTAGAAACAGGGGAAAAACCCTGATCTTGTACCACTTGACAGTCCAGATCAGCTGCAACCTGAGAAATAAATGCATCCTGTTAGCACTCAGAATGTACCCAGGTTGTGAAAAGGTAGATCCCAAGGTAACAGCAAAAACCACTTTAGAATGTATTTCTGACCTAATACAATCAGAGAGGGATCTCTCACTATTTACATAGGTTTTATACTCAAGATATTCAATCAAATACACTCAGAAGGTCAGATTTCTGATGGGACAAATAGGACAAGTTTGTTTTAAAAACTTGGTAGGACAGTCATGGAGGAGACCATTGGGCAATGGAGTCAACAATCAGATCTGAAATAGGTTGCAAGAGGTAAGGTTTTGAAGGTTTATGATCAGAGGAAAGGTAGGCACCATTTCCTCAGTCTTGAGGTATTAGCAGGTTGATTAGTAGACAAAGGGAGACATTCCATCAAACAGAGCACCTCTAGGGTGAATTCTACAAGACTTTAGAAGAAAATATTTTAAAAATGCTTGAACAATGGACCTAGAGCATGTAGGATGAATTCCATCCCATAAAAAATAATGCTCAAGCATGAGAGCAAATACAAAATGGAGTGGGAAACAGGATAAACAATCACATAAAGAAATTACTTACTGAAGAAAAGATGGCACAAGAATCTCTGACATGAAAAAGATTTTACATTCCTCCTCTGCAAATTTTATTCATTTCCTGAAAACGTGAATCCATTACAATGTAGAGCCTCTCCCCTCTAGAAAATCCTCCCCTAACTATCAATTACATTTTCCTTTTTATAAGAAAAGTCTTTACCTAACTTAGAATTCGAAAACCTAACTAAAACCAGTTACAACAAAGTTTCTCCTGCATATCTCCAATGGTGACAGCTGTGTGAAATTTGGGAGAGGTTTTTATAATTGGACACGTGCCCAACAAAAACCACGTCTTCATTTCTCTAGAATAATCTCAATATCCTCGAAATATTCCTTTGAAGTTGATGACTCATATAATAAAATTGTATATTTCTGGAAAAATGACCTGTAAAGATATTTAAAATTATCCCAACCTGTGATTACTGTGTAAACAATGAAGGAGGTTTTTGATTATAGTCCTGTTAGGAATAAAAACCTTTTTCAGTTTTGTCAAATTAAATTCCATTTGTCCAAAACAATTCTTTGAAGTTGATGGCTGAAATAGTCCTTTGGAAAACATGAAAACTGGCCTGTACAACTGATTTTGTTTCTGCTAAACCATAGCACCTGTGTGAAAAATGAAAGATTTTATTGTATATAGGTACGTTGTGAAGAAAAGCCTCTCCCAGTTTCGCAAAATACATCTTTATTTGATCTAAACAATTATTTTTGTTGGATGACTAGAACAGTCATTTCGAAATCTGAATATTTCCCCCCTGAAGATGACTTTGCCGCTCCCAATCCGTATCACCTGGGAAAAAATTGAGAGAGGTTATAGTATATAACGATGTTATGATGAAAAACCTCTTTCCATTTTTGAATTTTCTTCTTCGTTTGCTAGAAACAATTCGTTGAATAAAATGACTAAAACAGTCATTTTTTAGAAAATATGCTATGCTGCTTTTGAATCTTTGAACCGTTTACTACAAGAAAACACACACCATTTGTCCTTGTATATATTTCTGCAACTCTTCTGGGTTGGTAGATTCAAACCCATACCCACAAGCACGAGTAGCAGGACCACTATAAGCATAAGAAGCAAAGGATGCATTATGGTATATAGAAGTACCAGTTTTTGATTGATTCGGTCGAAGTATCAATAGTCTCAGTAGCATACACATATCCAATAGCAGAGCTTAGTTGATTGAGCTATAGATTCCGCAGAGACGGTGGACTGTCTCTTCCCTTCAGCGCGCGGCACAAATGAAATTATTTTTAAGAGAAAGTCAAAAAACCAAGTCAAAATTATTTATAAAGGACCCCATTCCGGAGCCTCCTTTCAAAATTAACCCTCGTGCAACTTTCAGCTCCAGAATCATCCACAGCCGTTGATGTGATAGATCTTTATTTGTCAGCCGTTATATTGGGTGACACATACCGAATTCCGCTGGGAGTGTGGGACTTATCCCCCGTGCAAGTTTCAACTCCGGAATCAGTCCCAACCGTTGATTATTCTGCCTTTAACTTTCAACCGTTGGATCAAGCACTATGTAATGAATTCCGCTGGGATCCTTTCTTTTATCCAACGTGCAAGTTTGGGCTCCGGAATTTGTAATAACCATTGATTTATTTTTTACTTTATTTTTTAACCGTCGGATGAGCTTACCCATATACATTCCGTTGAGCACTTTTTGATTTAATTAATGCGCAACTTTACCCTCCGGAAATGATATTACCCGTTGATTTAAGTTTCACTTTTTACCTTAGCCACCGGATTATTTTATGCGCTAATGTTTTGATTATATCTTAAGAAAGGTAATAACCTTGTTTAGTGCATAAACCTTCGTTAAAACTTGGCTTGGTGAATAAAAGGCGGCATTTGACTTTGGAGAAATATTCAAAATTATTAATTTTTGAATATAAATAAAATAAAATCTTTATAAAACCTATTTTGTAGATTTCATTCAAAAATTAATAAATCCTTTTTGCCCCATTTGTGAAAAATTCATTTGTCTTTTTCCCTAAACTTCTTTACCTTCTCTTCTTTGCCAACTTGGACATATTCTAATGAGAAAACTTTGGAAACCAACCCAATCACCCATGAGAACTTAAAATTTCGAAGGCAATACGACCAATTCCAACAAAATAAATTTAGTGTTAACAACTGGCTCCAACTAGGGATGCTATCCTCCGTGTGAGGTAGCAAAGAACCCCGTAGACCAGGTGCCAAATCCATTGGGTTTCTCTTAACCTTTCTCTGAAATCCTCAACCTGTTTTGAACTGAACCATCAACTAAAACCATTTTGCAACCAAATCCCACTCTGTTAACTTGTAACCTGTAACTGAATTGCACTTGATACTGAAACCAAACTGTAAACTGCTGAAAGAAATGCTCGCCATGTCTAGCTTATTCATGCCTACCTATCCTACTTAACTAAGCACAAATGCCCAATCAAGCAAAATATGACTTCCAATGAAGCCAATCAAGCAATTTATCCAATAATTCCGTTTCTTCCTCATGCTTGATCGAAATTAGAACATAAGAACAAAATAGATGAAAAATTTGTCCCTTGCTGCAAACATATAACCAACTACTCCATCTGAAATATTTATCCATGTACTCTGCTACTGGATCATAAAAAACATGACAAATTTCAAAATACTCAATCACTTGTTTGTCATGACAAGGCTGTCCAAAAAGTAACTCCTCTTGCATACCGTCAAACAGATCTTTAGAATAGCTTTGAAAGGAATTCTCATGATTGTCTTTCAATGGTATATTAGCAACTTCATTTGATATTTCTACGTTTACAACTCCATTATTCTCAAGCACTTCAAGAGGAATATCATTTTGTTCTTCAACAAGATTAAGAAGAAAGATGTCTTCTTGACAAAATGTTTCTGAATTGGAAAGATTTAAAGAAACATCCCATTGAGAGCCCTCATCTCCTTCTTTGTGATCCCTTTGTTTATTGCACATTGTTGGTTCTTTCACATACTGAGATTGATGGCATGATTGCTCTTCATTTTCATTATATATAAGTAGGCTAAAATTTTCTTTAAAACCATCACTAACATAATTTTCAACAAGATGACCACAATCATCAGAAAAACCATCAAGAGTATAACCGTCTTCTTTCACATCAATAGACTGATCATCTTCATGCTCATATCCTTTTTTCAATTCTAATCCAAGGGCTGATTCCTCTTTAATTGTATTTTCAGAAAATAAATATGTGGAGGGACTGTAAGAGTGAAAATTTGTAGAATCAGGATTCTTTATGTAATCACCCACAGAAGCATTAGAATGTAGAGGAAATTGCTGCTGCAAAAAGGAATTTTCTGATTGGGAATAAGCAGCCTCATCTTGAAACAAAACTTCAGAAGTTGAGTAATATGAAGAAGGGTTTGATTGACCATCCCAACTTCCCTCTTGGTCACACAAAGAATGATAAGACTGCTGCAAATTATCATCTACTTCAGCAAAAGAAATGTAGCTGCTTGAATCAGAGTTTTGTCTCATGTCTTTTTCAGTAGAGGAAGAAATGATTAACTACTGAGATTTTTCTTGAATGTGAAGACAACTAATTTGTGTTTATTTTTTCTGAAATGGGTTCTCATATAAAATTTCTAAAAGCTCTTCATCCACTAACTCATCAGTGACTATACAATTTTTCCAAATCCTCAATGAAACCTTTAGCATGCATACAACAATCTTGAACCAGCAACAAGGAGGGTTATTGGTTTTGGTATTGTTCATGAAATACTGTATGAAAATCAGTAAGGGAAGATAAACTTTCTGATGGTAACCCTTCATACCATGACCTTGCATCTCCTTCTAGAGTATCCATGAACATTTTCATTAAAGAATCCTCATGCAATTTAACTCCCAGCTTATGTATATCTATATGAAATCTAACTAAATGAAGGGCAGCATCATCATTCTTTTGATCTTTAAACTTTGGAAGACCTGTTTGCCAATCCACTTTAGGTATTCGATTTGGAAAACCAGGAATGTGAGCACGATTCATAGGAGCATTCCTTGCAGACAAAGAACTCATCTTGACAAATGAATACACTGAATCAACTCTTCAAACTTTGCAATCTTTTGACAGTGGAGTCGCCATAGGAATTCTGAAAACTGGATTCTTCGAAGATGGAGTCGCCAGGTGAAAGATGCAAAACCTTGCTGATATCTGACTATTATTCACCATCAACAGTCAAATCTGAAAGTATGTCGTTTATACCCAGGGAAGATTTGAACCTTCGTTCCCCGGCAACGACGCCAGTTTGTTAGCACTCAGAATGTACCCAGGTTGTGAAAAGGTAGATCCCAAGGTAACAGTAAAAACCACTTTAGAATGTATTTCTGACCTAATACAATCAGAAAGGGATCTCTCACTATTTACAAAGGTTTTATACTCAAGATATTCAATCAAATACACTCAGAAGGTCAAATTTCTGATGGGACAAATAGGACAAGTTTGTTTTAAAAACTTGGTAGGACAGTCATGGAGGAGACCATTGGGAAATGGAGTCAACAATCAGATCTGAAATAGGTTGCAAGAGGTAAGGTTTTGAAGGTTTATGATCAAAGGCAAGGTAGGAACCATTTCCTCAGTCTTGAGGTATTAGCAGGTTGATTAGTAGACAAAGGGAGACATTCCATCAAACAGAGCACCTCTAGGGTGAATTATGCAAGACTTTAGAAGAAAATATTTTAAAAATGCTTGAACAATGGACCTAGAGCATGCAGGATGAATTCCAGCCCATAAAAACTAATGCTCAAGTATGAGAGCAAATACAAAATGGAGTGGGAAACATGATAAACAATCACATAAAGAAATTACTTACTGAAGAAAAGATGGCACACGAATCTCTGACATGAAAAAGATTTTACATTCCTCCTCTGCAATTTTTATTCATTTCCTGAAAACGTGAATCCATTACAATGTAGAGCCTCTCCCCTCTATAAAATCCTCCCCTAACTATCAATTACATTTTCCTTTTTATAAGAAAAGTCTTTACCTAACTTAGAATTCGAAAACCTAACTGAAAACAGTTACAACAAAGTTTCTCCTGCATATCTGCAATGGTGATAGTTGTGTGAAATTTGGGAGAGGTTTTTATAATTGGACACATTCCCAACAAAACCCACGTCTTCATTTCTTTAGAATAATCTCAATATCCTCGAAATATTCCTTTGAAGCTGATGACTCATATAATAAAATTGTATATTTCTAGAAAAATGACCTGTAAAGATATTTAAAATTATCCCAACCTGTGATTACTGTGTAAAAAATGAAGGAGGTTTTTTATTATAGTCCTTTTATAAATAAAAACCTCTTTCAGTTTTGTCAAATTAAATTCCATTTGTCCAAAACAATTCTTTGAAGTTGATGGCTGAAATAGTCCTTTGGAAAACATGAAAAATGGCCTGTACAACTGATTTTGTTTCTACTAAAACATAGCACCTATGTGAAAATTGAAAGAGGTTATTGTATATAGGTATGTTGTGAAGAAAAGCCTCTCCCAGTTTCATAAAATACATCTTTATTTGATCTAAACAATTATTTTTGTTGGATGACTAGAATAGTCATTTCGAAATCTGAATATTTCCCCTCTGAAAATGACTTTGCCTCTCCCAATCCGTATCACATGGGAAAAAAATGAGAGAGGTTATTGTATATAACGATGTTATGATGAAAAAACGCTTTCGGTTTTTGAAATTTCTTCTTTGTTTGCTGTAAAAAATTCGTTGAATAAAATGACTAAAATAGTCATTTTTTAGAAAATATGCTATGCTGCTTTTGAATCTTTGAACCGTTTACTGCAAGAGAACACACACCATTTGTTCTTGTATATATTTTTGCAACTCTTCTGGGCTAGTAGATTCATACCCATACCCACAAGCACGAGTAGCAGCACCACTATAAGCATAAGAAGCAAAGGATGCATTATGGTATATAGAAGTACCAGTTTTTGATTGATTCGGTCGAAGTATCAGTAGTCTCAGTAGCATACACATATCCAGTAGCAGAGCTTAGTTGATTGAGCTATATATTCCGCAGATATGGTGGACTGTCTCTTCCCTTCAGCGCGCGGCACAAATGAAATTATTTTTAAGAGAAAGTCAAAAAACCAAGTCAAAATTATTTATAAAGGACCCCATTCCGGAGCCTCCTTTCAAAATTAACCCTCGTGCAGCTTTCAGCTCCGGAATCATCCATAGATGTCGATGTGATAGATATTTATTTGTCAGCCGTTAGATTGGGTGACACATACCGAATTCCACTGGGAGTGTGCGACTTATCCCCCGTGCAAGTTTCAACTCCGGAATCAGTCCCAACCGTTGATTATTCTGCCTTTAACTTTCAACCGTTGGATCAAGCACTATGTAATGAATTCCACTGGGCTCCTTTATTTTATCCAACGTGCAAGTTTGGGCTCCAGAATTTGTAATAACCATTGA
>LPNX011116426.1:125141-157191 GCA_001517045.1 Pseudotsuga menziesii | reverse complement strand
ATTTACCAGTAATTGCTTCCGAAAATGAAGAGAAATTTGATTTTTCTCCCTCTAATGTTGCTGCTGGTGTGCAAATATGTGATACCTTGGATATTTTGGAAGAAATTTCAGATTACCAGAGTGATCCATTCGCTCCCCATGATCTAGTTTTTCCAGCAAATTCCGGCAGGATTGCATGCACCAAAATTCAGAATTTTGAAGAAGAAGAAAGCCGTGCATCCACCGTCTCGGTTAACCATTTATTTGGATATGATATTAACCTTATTGGATCTGATATGATCTTATTTAGATTTGATCTGATATTTCTTTTTTTAATATATCAAATTCATAATCTTTCAGTACCGCTTGTAGCTGTTCTCATCAACGGTGTGAAGAAACAAGTACCGCAAGTCTCCTACAAAATTGCTGCTGGGGATTTGATTCCATTTCACAGTTTTGGATCTGTTTTGAACCTGTTTAGATCTGATTTACTTTCTGATCTGGTATTATTTGGTTCATATTTTAAAATTCAAAATCATTCAGTCATGCTTGTAGCTGCTCTCACCAATTTCGGTGTGAAAAATCAAGTACCGCACTTTCTCTTCAAAACTGCTGATGGGGATTTGGTGTTAGTTTCCTCATATGAGGTTGCTGATATTTTATTATGTGATTCATTATCTATTTCAGAAGCTATATCAGACTATGGATCTCCAGCATTCGCTCTCAATAGTCCCAGTGCTTCTCTACCATTGATCACATGCTCATCTTCTCACAGAACTAGTAAAGAGGAAGATTTTCTGCATCCGCCTGGACACCCGCTCCTAACACTTGGGGCTGTTCTTACCACTCATGGTTTGATGTTCATGGCTGCAACATATTAGTTTCTTGAGTGTTCTTCACATTCTCTGAATTCTCAAGAACCTTTCCTCACCTTTCAGTTGACTTCAGTTGCTCTACATGGGTCCAGTCTTCATCCAGCAGCTGTCTATATTTCTGATTTAGTTGAGCATATCATTCTTTTTCCAAAGATGAATATTCCTCCAGACATAATGATGGAGAGGTTCACATGCCAGGCCCCAGGATACCTGTGCATAGAAGAACCAGATTGATCTTGATTCTACCTACTTAATTAGAAGGGGTTTTTTTTTTCCCATGTGGTTTTTCCCCAAGCACCTTATTTTTGAGCAGTTACTTTACTTTACTTGATGTAATGGGTGACCTATGGTCTTAGTTACCAGGGCCCATAGTTTGTCCAAGTTATCATTCAGGGGGGGTGTTAGGATTATTAATCCTCCCTTGTCCAAATTTGGTCATATGTCTAAATCGGGAGTCATGTCTAACTCAGGAGTCCATCCAGTCTATTTATAGTCATTAGCACCATTGGTTAAACTTGACCTAATTGGGGCACATGTTGTAGTTACCAAAGTGTGGGGAACACTAATTGAGGCTCACTGCCACTTATTGCACTTGATTGCATAAGTTTAGGAGTCTCCTAGATCAATCCCTACAATTTAGGAAGCAACTGGGAGTGCTGAAACCAACCAAGGTCAGTTCACTTCAGTTAATGCTTAGTCAAGCCAAGTTAGGAGTCAGTTACATTCAGTTCTAGCTCTCTACATTCAGTTTAATAATGGTTTAATTAATTGCACACATGTGGGGCACTTTTCTCACCTACCACAGTCAGTTAACCATTATTTAATACTAAATGTAACACTTGGTTGTGTTTTAGAACTCCGGTTATGATTTAGACAAGGACAGTTAACTACTGGGTCCTTAACTTTAGTTGATGACTAGTCAAGCCAAGTTAGGAGTCAGTTACATTCAGTTCTAGCTCTCTACATTCAGTTTAATAATGGTTTAATTAATTGCACACATGTGGGGCACTTTTCTCACCTACCACAGTCAGTTAACCATTATTTAATACTAAATGTAACAGTTGGTTGTGATTTAGAACTCCAATTGTGATTTAGACAAGTCTTGGTTACCTACAGTCAAGTAGAATCATCAATTCGAACTTCCTCATGTGGATTCGAATTGCTTGTGGCTATTAAATCCATTTTACATCATTGTAATTATTATCTGGATTACTTTTTTGATTAATGAAAGCATTCACAGCTGCAAGCCTTTTGCACTGTTTCATTCTTCAATGGCTGAGTAAATTGTGAGATCTTCTTTGTGAGTTGTGTGTTTGTCTACAGATCTATATGCTCAAATTTAACACCGCTGAGCACTTTTTGATTTAATTAATGCGCAACTTTACCCTCCGGAAATGATATTACCCGTTGATTTAAGTTTCACTTTTTACCTTAGCCACCGGATTATTTTATGCACTAATGTTTTGATTATACCTTAAGAAAGGTAATAACCTTTTTTAGTGCATAAACCTTCGTTAAAACTTGGCTTGGTGAATAAAAGACGGCATTTGACATTGGAGAAATATTCAAAATTATTAATTTTTGAATATAAATAAAATAAAATCTTTATAAAACCCATTTTGTAGATTTCATTCAAAAATTAATAAATCCTTTTTGCCCCATTTGTGAAAAATTCATTTGTCTTTTTCCCTAAACTTCTTTACCTTCTCTTCTTTGCCAACTTGGACATATTCTAATGAGAAAACTTTGGAAACCAACCCAATCACCCATGAGAACTTAAAATTTCGAAGGCAATAAGACCAATTCCAACAAAAATAAATTTAGTGTTAACACATCCTTCGAGATAGGTTTATGATAAATCCATAATCGATGACCATTTGCAAACATAGGCGTCTGATTTTCATCAATAGTGGCCAAACAGATGGTTCCATTGTCAAATACCTTATCTATTCTGTAGGGTCCCAACCATCTTGTGCATAACTTGTCTTTAAAATACCTTTTGAACAGTGAATCATACAGAAATGACCAATCTCCTTCGCAATATACCGTCTTCTTTATAAATATATAATTCCATTTAGAGTGTTGTTGTTAAATTAATGTTGTGTGATGTATAGCAGTGGTGTGTTGTGCTTTTTATCTAGTTCATTCAGTTGATTCAACCGGTTCTCCTGAGCCTCTGTTAAGTCCAAGTTTACCTCTATAGATGTTCTCAAAATTTATATTTTGAACTCAATAGGGAAAACAACATTCTTTCCGTATACCAGTTCATATGGGGAGAAGCTAGTAGTGTTGCGCCACGTAGTACGATAGGCCCATAATGCTTCTGAAATCCTTTCAGCCCAATCCCTACGATGACTCTTCACTATTTTTGTAAGGATTGACTCGATAAGCTTGTTTGTGCTTTCCACCTGGCCATTACCTTGTGAATGATATGGTGAGGTTACTCGATGTTGAATATGGAACTTCTGAAATAAGGCCTCCATTTTACGGGACACAAACTGCAATATGCCATCTGTTACAATCTCTTTAGGTACTCCAAAGAAGGTGAAAATGTCTGCATATAAAAAATCTATTATAGCTTGACCATTGGATTTTACCAAAGCCACAACTTCCACCCACTTAGTCATATAATCAGTGCAAACCAAGATATAAGCCTTCTATCTTGAAGGAGGGTTGATAGGTCCTACAAATTCCAGAGCCCATCTATTAAAGGTTTCAACCATTAACTATGGTTGAAGTCGCATTTCATTCAATTTGTTCGACTGGACCATTTTCTGGCAGCTATCACATGCTTGAGCATAATTCTACGCATCCTGAAACATAGTTGTCCAAAAGTACCCCATCCTTAATGCTTTATGGCCAGTTATTTTATTAGCAAAATGCCCCCCACAGGGCTCATCATGACATGCCTTCAAAATGCTGTGGATCTCATTCTCCCTCACACAATGCTTGATTTCCAAATCAGGCCTTGCATAGAAGAGGTGGCCTCCAATCCAATAGTATTTCGCAGTCTGTTGTATGATCCTTCTCTTTTCTTGTTTGGATAAGTACATTGGAATTCTACCTACAGCTAAGTAATTAGCAATGTCAGCGTACCATGGGGGATAAGTTGAGACTGCGAACAAATGTTCATCGGGAAAGGAGTCTTTGACCGGTGAATCATCATTGTTATTAGTCAGTCAAGAAAGGAACTATACAACCACATTCTCCTTCCCTGGTCTATCAACAATGGTTATATCAAATTCTTGAAGTAACAACAACCACCTAGTCACTCTAGCATTAGTAATAGGTTTATTCATTAAATATATAATAGCTGAGTGGTCAGTATGTACAAAAGTAGAATATCCGGTAATATAATGACTAAATTTATTAATGGCATAAACGATGGAAAGGAACTCTTTTTTTGTTACCTTATAGTTTAGTTTAGGAGGAGCCTGATTCTTACTAACATAGTAGATAGAATATGGGTTGTGACCTTATTGCTGTCCCAAAAATGCTCCAATGGCTGTATCTGAAGCATCATAAGAGATGTGAAAAGGTAGGAGCCAATTATTCCCTCTCAAGATAGGTGTTGTAGATAACCTTTTCTCCAGTTCTGCAAATGCTTCCTGGCATGCATCTGTCCAAACAAATTGTGCATCTTTCATTAGTAAAGTAAATAAGGGGGATTCCAACTTGGATTTTTTTTTCTATAAATCGCCTATAATAGCCAGCATGACCAAGAAAACTTCTTACCTCTTTCTATGACCCATGAGTAGGGATATTTTCAATTACCTTTATCTTAATCGGATCTACCTAGATTTCTGCAGCAGAGACAAAATGTACCAGAACTACACCTTCGCTCATCAACTTATGAAACTTTTCAGTGCTCAAGGATAGGTGGGTCTGTTCGCAGCGTTTTAGAACTTTTTCCAAGTTCCTTAGAGCTTCATCAAAACTGTTACCATATGGAGTGAAATCATCCATAAAAACTTCCATGCAATCATTTACCATTTCAGAGAAAATCCCAATTACAGCCCACTGAAATGTAGCTGGCGCATTACAAAACCCAAAAGGAAGCACCCTATATGCAAAGGTACCCCAAGGAAAAGTGAAGGTGGTTTTTTCTTAGTCCCGAGGGGAAATCTTATATCCACTAAAACCATCCAGGAAAGAAACGAATCGTTTTCCAGATAGGGTGTCTAAAACTTGATCGATAAAAGGCAAAGGGAAGTGGTCTTTCTGTGTTGCTTTATCTAGTTATCTTTAATCTACACATACTCACCATTTCCCATTTTTCTTAGGTATGATCACTAGTGGGGAAACCCACTCACTATCTGAAATAGGGTAGATAAAACCTACCTCTAAAAGTTTATGGATTTCCTCCTTCACAACGTCTCTCAAATTCGGGTTCATTCTGCGTTGTGGTTGGCATACTTGTTTTGAATCATTCTTAATATAAATATGGTGAGTACATAGTTTTGAGGGGATACCCCTCATGTCTGTATATTCCCACACAAAATCCCCCTTATTTTGTTTCATCAGTGTAACGAGACGTTCCAGTTCATCGGTTTTGAGATTAGGTTTAATGTTCAATTTTTTCCCTCGTTCTATTTCTACTGGAACACTCTTTGAGTTATCAATTACTAGGATTTTTTCAGTGTTATTGACTAAGGTTTATTCTGTAAGTTCTTCCTTTTCTTGTTCTTTTAATGCACTGTTCAGGATATGATATGCTTGTCTAGTGACAAACATAGGCTCACTAATAAAATTACATATGGTGTCATTTTCAGTTTCTGTTTTGAAAGTCAAGGTTCTCCCAATTGCTAATAATGGCTGAATATCTTCCTCCTCCTCCAAATCCATCCCAGATAAGGGTTTCTCCATCCCGGAGACCATGGGGATTGTTGATTTGGATGTTGTGCCCATGAAGTCCAATGGGTCGAATATTGATTTGTAGGTTGCGAAGGTAGGTGCCACTATGTATTAGGATATGAGTATTGCGCAGGAATTTTATTATTAACATTATTCCAGGAATCGAAAGGTGTAGGTTCTGAGTTTATACCTAGAATCCGAGGTTGCCACGGCTTCTTCTGTGAGATGAAACAAGCCTTCTCTGTGTCTACAGTGGATGCTTGAAAGACTGCTTTGGGCTTCAGCAGTGAAGGGAAATCCTTAATTTCATGTCCCAATTCGCACAAACCACATACCTCTACCTTATCAAGTAGACACTCTCTTAACATGTGATTTTTCCTGCAATTATGGAATAATACCCTAAGTACCATATCTTTAGCCACTTTTTTCTTTATTTCTCTCATGGCATCCAGCTGCGAAGAAATAGAACTCGTCATGTCAGTTTTAAAATTCTTGAGAAGGTTTCCTATCTCTGCCCGAGTAGCCCCCCTCACTAGCTAACTTTTGTGCTCGTGAGAAGATGTCTCGGTCCCTTGCATTGGTTTTGGAAGACCCTCTAGAGTATCATCAACATAAATCTACAATATGATCAAAAGGCTCTTTAGAGATATCTCCCTTTCCTAAGATATTAAGCATGTCCAGGTAGTCTTCTCTTATTCCACGCAACAAAATTATCTTGAGGACATCCCTTCCGATAGTGGTATGGCCTGATCTCTGCACATTATGCCGAAGCCTCTTCAAAAAATCCTCCAAATTTTCATCGTCTTTGTAAAGAGGGAAATACAAACTTACTTAAACAAAAATCTAATAATAAAAAAAAAACTTATTTATGCATTGACATCTCCTTCAACTTGTACAAACATACTTATTTATGCATTGACATCTCCAAAGAATCCACTCAGAAGTAGTGGTGCAAATCGGCTTTGCTTGTCGACTATAAATAGAAGTTTGGTTTCGTGATTCGATGTCCCCTTCAGAGCTTTGATATGACAACTCCATATGTGTACAAAACAAACCATCCCATTAAGATTAAAGGCACTAAGATTATAGCCAAAATTAATAACGTTGAAAAAGGAAAAAATCGAGAGGCAATTGAAATCGAGAGAAACACTAATAATAACCTCAATGGAGATGATGGATTGAAAAAAAGCCATAGCTAGTGGCTAGTGACTATGCATAGCTCAAGATTCTTCAAGAATATGAATTGAGATAATCATAAATTAGGATCATTTCTTTGGCGTGATAATTCAAGAGGAGTGTATAACAAGTAGATCAAAATACATATGGTCGACTCCTACTGCATGGAACTTGTTGGGAAAGGTGTAATTATGAGCAATCAAAAGGGATGCGTCTACTTGAATTTTTTAGTTTTAATGATGAGCTATAGGTTGACGTAATTTTTACTGAGACCAACTTTGGTCTATCGTACCTTAAGAAGGATAATACTTGGTTTACCTTAAAATCTTGTTCCTATGCTCAAAAAGCTTGCCAAGCTCACTATAGTTTTGGCAAGTTAGGAGGTTATAAAGGTTTGTATTGTAAAAAATACTATGAAACTTAGATATAATGTGGGTGTAAGCAAGGAACTCTAAGAGAAAGTGATTTTCATCCTCAACACTCATAAAATCACACAGTTCGCAAACCCTTTCTGCCCATGGAGTTTTAGGAATAGACCAACACCCTACTATGGAGTTCATGAGACTTCGTTCTAATCTTCACTATATTAATTTTCTTGAGTGAGCTAGTTACCACCGAGAGATACTTATGATATTCCAAGTTAGGGTTAATGACATCCTTGTAGTATCTTAATTTTCTTTCTCTTTAAACTTAGAAGTAATAATATTTTTGATATTATCAATGTTCTGCAAAATGTCGTTTTCATTAATGCCCCAATGGTTTAACCAAGCCATGGTGTCTTTACACCAACACCACTTGAGGCATAGTTGTGTTTGACTTGAGTTTAAAGCAATTTTAGGAAGTCTCTCGTTTCCCATGTTATTTATCTTATGCTTGTACACCAGGTACCTAGTCATATCAATGCTCTCAATGGGGGAAAGACCTACTTCTATGAGTATAATAGGATAAGGCATATTTCTTTTAATTTTGAGGTTATAACATGGGGGGTTCACTCAGTGAACTTGTTACATAGCACGATCATTCACAGGATATTAAAGAATATCCCTAATTTCACTAAATATTGGAAAATTCCTCCTAAATTAGTATTGTTGAACCCACCTCCCAATATACATTTCCAATTAAAAAAAACCCCTAGTTTCACGAGATATTGTAGATATTCATTTTTATCGACCCATTTTTAATACCCCCTTTAAATGATATTATCAAGTTGTAACAAATGTGATCCCTAACACATATATTAGTATACGCAAACATGATGTTAAATAAACTAATAGTATAATGCTAATAATTATCCCACTAGGATTGCATGCGCGACTTATCAATTTGTAGCATTGGATAGTGGAAGAACCAACAAAAAAGTAACGGGGAAGGGAAAATGTGTAAAAGGAAACTCAGTTAAGAGATTAATGTAACAAAGAATGTAAAAAACCAATAGTCCAATAGTCATTGCAATGCTTATAAAATATGATAATTGTAGATGTTTCACACCACAACATGCTAATCAACCAATTTTATATCATGTAAATACGAGTATAGCGATAGAGAGATCATGTTTTGTATAAGCTTGATAAATTAAATTCCATAAAAATGCAAAATTGAAACCCTTTCATGGATGGACTTCCTCACATTTCATTGTATTTTATTTATTGAGACAATATGTGAAAACACATGATTTTCACTAAGAATAAACTACAATAAAGAAATAGTATTGATTTATGGACAAAATGCATTAAGAAAATTTTAAACACTTTTTAAAAACTTGAAACAATCAATTGACAAAAAGTTAAGTCCTAATGAAAATTTTCTTATCCCTTGTGCTAAATTTCCTCCAGCTTAATTGACCATCTTTTATACAATCACTTTTTACATTTAACTTTACTTAACATTACATAAGACTCTATTTAACATAAATATTTTAAAAACAATATTATAGAACATATATAAAAAACACTCTAGTGTGTGTATATATATATAACAAACTAATATTTAAAAAAAATCAATGATCCTCTAGTCAATGATTGTAATCCACTCAAGGAGAGCATGGCTATTAACATTATGAGCCAAAATATTTCATAGTTCTGGCTTGTTCTCAAAGAATAGGTTTATGTTGATGGCCTCCAAATATATGAAGAAGAAGCTATATATATGAATCCATACCACTATTTTAATTTTATTCCTCATCTCACCCAAATAAAATAAACCTCAATATTTATATTATTATGTCAAATTAAAAACCCCCATTGACCCCTTAACTGGAGTCAATATATTTTTAAGGTTTTAGAGTATTCAAAACCTTATTCCTCATCTCACCTAAATAAGATAAACCCCAATATTTATATTACTATGTCAAATTAAAGATCCGCTTAACCCCTTCACTTGAGGCAATATATTTTGAAGATTTTAAAATATTCAAAACCCCGATATAAATAGACCTGATATGATATTTATACCCTTTCTAATAAACCTTATAATTATATGTTATAAACAGCACACACTCCTGTAGACACTCCATGTTCCTTAAAAATTTAATCAATTTTATTTGTAAATTTCAAATTTAAAAATAACTGTTATTTACTACTGCAAAACAAAATGAAATTCTCCATAAAAGCTTGCCATAAAGGGTTGCAAGGATTTAATTTATTATACTTTGTTACGGGAAAAGAAAAGGATGCAAAATCGATATGGAAATATTATACATATTGTGCGTCGCAACTGCCAATAACTGTAGTCCACTCCGAAGAAGATGTTCAAATTTCAAATGCTTGTAAGAGAGACCAACACCTGCCGACCGTGTAACGTGGAAACTGGCCACACAACAAACCGCTGCTTGCGTTTCAACGATTTTTTTGTTATATTTTCATAGACCCGACAATCAGAAACATTGGGGCATCTTCCAATTCAAAGAGGGGAAACTACTATTGAAAAAGAATAATATTCATTTTCTTTCCCGACTTTAGTTATTCGAAGCTGGGTAGGCAAATGTTTTCAATAGAGTATCGAGTAACATATTCACATAGTTTATGGCTAGAACATGTTTATAGAAATTAAATGGTTGAAAGGTAGTTATAAAATGGAAGACAGTTTGAAAATATTGTTTTATTCGTCATATTCTTCTAATTAAATAGGTTCAAGTGTGAGTTATCTATGACTAGCTACATGTCATCTTGCTGGGGTTTGGTTGTGCAGGGTGGTAACTTCCTGTTGGTGGCCCTCTTGGAGTCCCTCCCCTTCACTGGGGGACTAGTACCAACCAAGAATAAAAATAAGTGGGAAGTATATCGTTTATTCTCTGCTGCCTTCGTAGAATTTGAATTTGTCAGGTTTACCACCCCTGCATGGGCTTCTCCGTCGTCGTTTTTGTGGTTTTGTCGACTATCCCTCTCGACACGGTCTGGGTTGACTTCTATTAACCTCTAACGTAATCGGGGTTTTTGGGTTTCCATTCACGGGGTTTGTGGTCACCTCACCTGGCTCTTGGTCCTTTTTTCGTGGCTTCTCCTCTGGTAATACGGTCATTCTGTTGGTCTCTGGGGTATTCCGCATCATTATTTCTATTGGTTTTTACTTGTCATTTGGAAAAGGGCCGACTCCGGATAACCCTACCCTCTGGGTTTGGGCTCCTCCCCCATTTGGCTCGGGGGTTTGTGGGTTGACTTCTGTTATCCTTGGTTGTTCTCGGGGGTTCGGGGTTCATCCCATGGGATTTTCGGTCTCCTCTCCTGGCTCTCGGTCTTATACTCCTGGCTTATCCTCTGGTATTTCGGACTTACTGTTGGACTCTAGGGTTTATGCTGTTGGGTTTCTCATTTCTTTGTGGCCGTGGGCTGACTCAGGCTTCTCACAGTGTCGGGGTTTTCTCCCCCAGAGGCTCGGGGTTCGGTGGTTTTGGACACAATATCGTTTCTGGTGGGCACCAGTAACCATGGGCGTGTGACCGTGGTTTGGGGTTTGGTTATCGGTCTTGCTCATTATTGTGCTGACCTCGGGGGTTTATCCCACATGGTTGAGCTAGCTGCTCCCATGTGCTTTCGCCGCAAGTGACATGCCAAGTGTATTAAAACACAGGAGGGGCGCTTTAGCTTCGTCCTCGGTCATGACATCTTCATGGACATAGTATCTTATCTTTGCTCTCGTGCACTCGTGGGGCGACTGGAGTACTGCAGGATGGGGAAGTCAGCCTGGGTTGAGTGGGCTATGGAGCACTGGAAGCCCCGCTTCGACTACATTCCCACCATCAGTTTGTTATCGAACGAGTGGATTGTATTCGTCTTTTTAGAGGAGGAGCATTGCACCCGTATCCTTGAAGGTATTTGGCGCATCGGGGTGGGATCCCTGGTTCTTGGACGCTGGCATTCTTGCTTTGACCCTCTTCGGGAAAGAATAACAAAACGCCATCTGTGGGTGTTGCTACCACACCTACCATTCCCTCTTTGGAACAAACATGTCCTGGAAGGAATTTCCAATACAATAGGCAGGTTTGTAGTAGTCGAGGCTGATTTCCATCTCGCCTATGACAAGAGGATTGCTCGAGTTAGACATCTCACTTGGGTTACCTGCGGAAGTTGAAATCCTCTGTAATGAACAACTCTTGGTTCATCGGCTCGACTACCTCCACGTGCCGTTTCGATGTAGCAGTTGTCATGAAACTGGTCATCTTCGGTGTGCTTGTCCCTCCCTGAGATTCGGATGTGCTGATTCGAGCTCGGATGTCTCTCCGTCTGTCACCAAATAGGTTGACCCCTCAGTACTGGAACATAATATGCAAGGTACTTTCTCCAATTCACTCACTCCATTTGATGTTGTCTCTGATTCCTTTCTAGACGCCATAGATGATTTGATTGTGTCTCGTACTAAAGTACCTTTACCTGATTCCTCCCCAGCCCCCAGTCCCCTGGCTGACACTATGTCTTCGTTACCTGAGTCTTCTCAGGATCATGCTCAGAAACTTTCTGGTGATTCTTTGCCTCCTGTATCGAACTCTGTCTCGTCTTTTAGGTCTTCTCTGGTTACTGCAGGCTCGCCCCTTACTGCTCCTGATCATTCTCTTGATTCACTGCCTCCTCCTTCCATGCACCCCACCACTGTACTGACTCTACCTTCTTTAATTTCTCTTGTGGATTTCCCACCACTCTCTCACCCTAGAACTCCACCGGCTTTTACTCCATCCTCCAGTAGTCCTACCACATCCCCTTCTTTCTCTGACCCCTCCCTTCAAAAATCACTGTCTATTTTCACGGATACGACCCCTACCTCCCCTTCCACCCTTCACCTTAACTCCATTCGATTCACTAATGTGACTGTTCGAAAAAAAAAGAAGGTAAGTTGAAGGTGGATCTTTCCTTTGCTTCTCCTCTCTATATCCCTCTTTATGTTCGAATCAAATATGTGGCCCATGGCATGCCTTCCTGAGGACTTAGAGCAATGTCTCCCCACCTGATTGTTCCTTGATGAAGCTTTTATCCCTCAATGTCAGGGGTCTTGGAGGTAAGACCAAAAATTATAACCTCCGTGCTCTCTTCCAGTCACTTTGTTCGGATATGATTCTCCTACAAGAAATCATGTGTAGTTCCTTTCCTTCTTTACTTGCCTTCTCTAAGCTTTTACCTTCTTGGGAATTTTGTGCCATCAGTGCTACGGGCCTCTTAGGAGGACTCCTTACGGCCTGGAACCCACATAGGGTTAAGTGTCATGCTTTCCAAACTTGTGCAAGCCTCCTGGTTCAGGTCTCTTTCCATGGTATGTCCTTCTCCATTGCCATCCTTAATGTATATGGCCCCTACAGAGATCGTGAAATTTTCTGGGAAAAGGCACTCAGAGGGGGCATTCTTAACATACCAAATCTTGTTCTGGGAGGGGACCTTAACCTCACACTGAACTCCTCAGATATTTGGGGACAAAAGGCTACTTTTGACCCCCTCACACAACACTTCTTGTCCCTTTTCGACTCAATGGGTCTTGTGGATTTAGCTCCTTAGTGTGCTGGTCCTACTTGACGGAATGGTCGTGTGGGTGCTAATGGTATCAGTAAAAGATTAGATAGATTCTTAATCTCAGCATCCATGATTCCATCTCTGGGGGTACACAGGGTTTGGACTCAGTGTGCTGACATTTCTGACCACTATCCTATATGCTTTGAATGGAACAAGCAGAGGGGTTCCTGTAACTATCCGTTTAAATTTAATCGTTCGTGGCTCAATGATCCAGCTTTCTCTGATTGGATTTCTATGCGGTGGCCTCATCTTCCCCATGGTGACTATGCTCATGGTCTTGACTCCCTCTACCATAAGCTGTGTTCCCTTAAAAATGAAGCTAAGGTATGGATCAAGAACAAACAAGCTTGGATGGACTCAGAGTCCTATTGTCTTGACCGTGCCATTGTATCCCTCCTCTCAAGCACGTCTAATGGCATCCTCTCAAATGAGGATATGGCACTACTGTCTCACCTCAGGAATGAAAAGAAGAAGATTCTGGATCATTATCTGCTGACTTGGCAATTAAAAAGCAGAACGAAATGGGCCCTGCAGGGTGATTCGAATACCAAATATTTCCACATGCTGGCATCTAGCAGGCAGAATCAGAACTTGATTTGGTCTTTGGCTGATGAGGATGGTAACAACTATGAAGATGAGGCAGCACTCAAAGAACTGGGTTAGTCTCATTTTGCAAAAATATTCAAGGATTATGGAGGCACATGCTTGCTGCAACAACTAAATGTAGCCATGCTCTATCCTAAGATGATATATGATGAGAATGCATCTATCCTCACCTGTCCTGTTACTCTTGGGGAGATAGAGTCTGCACTGAAAACATTTAAAAAATATAGGAGCCCAGGCCTAGACAGTTGGCCTGTAGAGTTCTATCTGCACTTTTTTGATCTCATGGGTATTGAATTATTGTCTGTTGTAGATTCAACTAGGGTCTCAGGTATTATCCCATCCTCACTGAACTTGTCCTTCCTCGCTCTAATACCTAAAAAAGATAATCCTTGGACCTTTGCAGATTACAAGCCCATCTCATTGTGTAATCTGCTGTATAAATTGATCTCTAAGGTCATTGCAGTCAGGATCAAGCCCTTTCTGGACTCGGATATCTCCCAAGAACAATTTGGCTTCCTTAAAAACCGTCAGATCGTCGAGCCAATTGGTATTGTTCAAGAGACTCTCCACTCTGTTAAAACAAAAAATATCCGTGCCTTCATCCTCAAACTGGACTTGATAAAGGCCTTTGATCGCGTAAATTGGACCTATATCCATCTCATTTTGATTCAGATCGGGGCTCCTCTCCTGACTGTTAATTGGATTTTGGGCTGCATCACCTCTGCAAAATTTGTTGTTCTGATCAATGGGACCCCTTCAAAGTTTTTTTCTGCTACCCGGGGCATCCGACAAGGATTCCCTTTATCTCCATTACTCTTCATCCTTGTAATCGGGTCTCGGCCTATTAATATCTGATGCTCGGAATCATGGTCTTATCAGGGGCATTCAGATCTCTTCCTCCCTTGCTCTTACCCATCTTCTTTTCGTGGACGATGTGATCTTAATGGGTACAGGCACATTACAGGAATGGATTGCATTTGATGTAATTCTTGATACCTTATGTAAGGCATCCGGTATGTGTATCAGCCTCGATAAATCTTGCTTTCTGTATAATAATATAGATGCAGACATTTACTTGGATATTGCCAAGGTCCTACCATATCAGATGGAGCCGATTTCTGCTGGTTTTAAGTACCTTGGATACTACATTAAACCTCTTGGCTACAAAGTTTGTGATTGGAATTGGCTGGTACAAAAATTTGAAAAGAGGATTTGTCTCTGGACCCACAAGTTACTCTCACTGGGAGGCCGTTTGATTCTTGTTCAGTCTGTGCTTTCCAGTATTCCAGTTTATTGGCTGGGTTTAGCTCCCATCCCAACATCTGTCCTGCACAAACTCAATAGCATCTCCTTTGCTTTCTTATGGGGATCCACTGAAAATAATCAAAAATATCATTTGGTCAACTGGCATAGTCTCACATGGCCAAAGGAGTATGAGGGTTGGGGGATAAAAAATCTAAATTGGTTCAGCATTGCTCTGCGCCTCAAAAAATTCTGGATGGTTCTATCGAGTGATGGTTTATGGCATCGTGTACTTACCAACAAATACTTGAAACACCTCACGGTGGTTGCTTGGCTCAGAGATAAAAGGTTCTGTACATGTGGGGTATCTACTATATGGAGGGGTTTTATTCAGACTCTCCCCTAGCTGGGAAGTCACCTTGCTTGGAAGGTGGGGAACATAGAAGATATATTGATTGGTATCGTCCCGATTATCGGTGTCCCTTTCTCACACAACCTTCCAGATGAGCTGAGATCCTTCCTAGAGGATTTGGACATCAACACACTCTCACAGGCTCGCAATACTTTACCAGACTCTCAGCATTACTGGTACACGGCAGAGGAGTTATGTATTGATGTGGTTTGGAAAGTTTCCTCGGATGCATACACGAGGGGTCTGGATCTCTGTGGTATCCATCTCACAACACAATCTGATTCTCTTGTATGAGACTTTAACAAATAAGATGGCTCCATCTCTGCTAAACTTGTATATGATTGCATAGTTAAATTGTTTTTCCCATCATTTGGCAATCGAATTCACACATTATTATGGTCCAGTGCACTCCCTAGCAAAATTGGATGCTTTATATGGTTGGTATTGAGGAATAAAATTATTACTTGGGATAACCTTCAGAGACGGGGTCGGTCTGGTCCAGGTATATGTGCTCTGTGCTACTCTAATGAGGAGTCTGTCATACATCTCTTTTCACACTGCTCTGTTTGGAAGAATGTTCTTGATCACATATGTGTATAGTTTCAGCTGCCTCCTCCTTCTCACGCTAACACACTTGTTATATTTGTGGAAAATTGGACTGAAAATTTCCCCAAACACTCGGCATTATGTTCTATCCCATTCCATATGATGTGGGCCATATGGAAAGCTCGAAACCTGTCCTTATTTGAAGGGAAGAAGAGGATTGTGCTTAGCATTGTGCATCAGATCACAAATTCTGTACAATTGTATTCTTCTCAGAATGTCAAAGTTAAAAAGGTCAGGAAAATTGGGCATCCTCCCGGTATGATCTACCCCTGTGGATTTTTCGATGGAGCCTCTACAACAACTGTTGCCGGTGTTGGATACAGCTTGTACCTAAATGAGTCACACTCCTTCAAGTTCGCGCTGGGGGTTGGAAATGGCTCCAATACAAAAGCATAATTACTTAGCCTTTGGGCCCTTTTGCTTACATCCCAGATGATGGGGATTCCCTTATCCCACATATTTGGTGACTCTTTAGTTATCATTAATTAGGCAAAGGGATCCACTGCTCTCTCCCCACCAGAACTCTATCACTGGTGCCCGGGAAACACAAAAGCTAATTACTAGCTTTCAGGATCTGTCACTCAGCCACATCTACTGTGAACACAATCGGATCGCAGACCGTCTCTCTAAAACTGCTCTCTCTTTGTCTCCGGGTCTTGGTTGTTTCTCGAAATTTATGGAGGACCATTTGGTCTCATCTGATTGCTTCCAACTCTTTTGAGTCTTGATCGGGGAGCTTACTCCCCTATTTGATTAGTTGTTTCGTTGCTCTTTGAGTGGCCTCTTTTAGATTGCTGATCTGATCCCTTTCGCTCACGGTAGATGGGGCTTGATGAGATTGATCCCCACCATGATGAGACAGTTTTACTGATGGGAACTCTCACTCTATTGTCTTGCCTTCCCCCCTGGCTGCGTCTGGATGTGACTTATTATCATATGAGTTGTATTCTCTCTGAGATGTAACCCATATCTGGGATGGCACTATTGATGCCCTTTGATTCTTAATAAGAATAACAAGGACAGACTTTTTTCTTCCTGAAAAAAAAAAGCTACATGTCATCATCGACATTCTTCTTGCTAGCCATTTATCAACTATTAGTTCTTTTTTATATTTAAGCCGATATGAGTTTTTATTTGAGATTTGGGGTAGACTACAAAGTATGTTTTTTCATCTATGGACGAGGCTGAGACAAGTGTACCGTCGAGATTGATTCTATGGGAGTCGTTCAAAATTCGAAATAAACAATTATAAAACAAAATATAAAAAAAAAAAAAACTGGTAGCAATGCATGGATAACTCATAGGTAATGAATAGATAACCAACATTTCATTGCAAATAACTAAAAAAGTGTGAGATAAAAAAAAACAAAAATAAAAAAACAATATAAAAAACAATTAATAGTTGTTAAATGGATAACAAGAAGAATGTCGATGATAACATATAGGTAGGCATGGATAACTCAAAATTGAACCCGTGAAGAATAAGGAATAAAAAAAAATTCCAAAGTGTCTTCAATTCCATAATTATCTCTCAACTATTTGATCGCTATATGAGTGATCCAGCCACAAATTATGTGGGTGTGCTAGTCTATTTATTTTTATCTCATATTCTTCTAGTTATGTGCCATGAAGTGTTAGTTACCCATTCATCAGTTATGAGTTATCCATACATTGCTACCTGTTATCCATTCATTAGCTAGCTACTAGTTATTTTTTATATTCATTTTTTTTATAATTGTTTATTTTGAATCAAGTTACACTCGTCTCATCCTTGTCAATAGATAAAAACAATAAGCAGCAATCCAACCCAAATCTCAAATAAAACAGCTAACAAAGTAATTAATTCAAAAATCGAAAATAGAGGAACTAAAAAAACACCCAAATCTTATATTTACCAACAAAATTTAAATGACTAATATAAAATTTATTGTATTGAAGATTTAAATGCTTTATAGCATTCATTGTCTCATTATACAACCAAGAGAAGTGTAAGCTTTTCCTGAAATGTCCTTTTTAAAATATAAAAAAAAACATTTAAAAAAAAACATTTATAAATTAAAACCTTAAACCCCTTTCAGAATGAAAATGTTGAAACAAAGTTTGCATAACAAAAAAGGATTTTATCCTTCTGAAGGCTCAAGCGATCCCTAGTAAATCTCGCTTCAAAAAAATCTATCCTTGCAAGATCTGGAATCTAGAGACACTTTCCACAGTATTAGTAACTTCACTTGGTTTCGTATTTGGGCTGGAATGTTACTGTCCTCGCTAAGTCTTTAACGAAGGTGTTTAAGTTGTGAAAAGAAGAGCCTCCCGGGAGGACTGAGGTCTCTGCACACTCTTTGAGCTTCTGAGCCCTCTCTCTAAGCTGCTTTCCTATGGGATTTGTCATCATTTTCTTTACAATATCCTCCACCTCTTCCTTTGTGACCACCTTCTGGTCATCCACGTCCACCCCTTCGAAATCCAGACCGACATTCCAGACATCCTTGGCGAATCTGCAGTTGAGAAACTGGTCGGCAAAATGAGGGAGTCCCACCACTGGAACTCCCATGCTGATGCTCTCCAAGGTAGAGTTCCATCCGCAGTGAGTGAGGAATAATCCCACCGATTTGTGAGCAAGGACTTTCAACTGGGGCGCCCACCTCACAAGAAGTGCTCGATCCTTCGTTCGGGCTTCAAATCCCTCCGGTAAAACCGTAGAGTACTTGCTTTCTGCTATATCCTGGCGCAGAACCCACAAGAAAGGCTGCCCGCTCCCCTCTAGCCCTAGAGCCAGCTGCACCAATTCCTCCTGAGACTTTACAGCCAAGTTGCCAAAGGAAATGTATATAACGGAAGTTGGCTGTTGCATATCCAGCAATCTCAGGCAACTCTCCTCCTCCTCCTCCAGACCGGTGGTGGGATCCCCTCCTTGTAAGAAATTAGGAAGGAAAAGAGGTCCTATCGCCAGAGCAGGGCATCCATTCAAAGAGAGTGCTTTTACAGTGTCCCTCCCTTCCAGCTCCTCAAACGTGTTCACCAGGGCGTAGTCCCCTTTGCTCTGCTTCTGCGATTCGTACAGAAGGGCATTGGAGACAATGTCTGATGGATCCTGAGCGCGATAGAAGGAAGCCTTAGCCAAGTCGCTTGGCCTCAAAGGTGGGATATTACCCCGGAGACAAGTGATCAGTTTCTCTGGATTCTTCGCTTCGCTCACTGGACTTACAAAACGCCCCGCTCGTCCGAGGAATTATAATTGAAGTTAGTTATCGCAGATTAAGAAAAAACTAAAACGAATGTTGATCTTGAAATACAGTAAAGACAAGAAACAGCACGGGAGTGGAGATTAGATGCGCTTACTTTTGACAGGAATATGTCCATGAGAATACAGAAGGGTAGCGTAGCACTGGGCAATGGAGGCAACAGCACATAAAGGCCAGAAGATAACCCTTTGGACTTTCAGATTTCTGGCAACCTGCTCCGTGCAAGACATCATGAAATCTGTCACGATGCATGTGATAGCTGGAAATGAATATCTATCATCATGATCAGCATTAGCTGGGTTGCTGCTGCTGCTGCAGCGAAGGAGGTGCTCCAATGCAGGGCTCAAATTTTGAAGTGCAAGCATATACTCGCCGCGGTTGGAGAGCCGGCCGTGGTCGGTCGGTAAGCCATCGGGATTAGACAGAAATCGAATTTTCGAAACTCTTTTTTCTGAATCAGTAGAAATAAGAGAATTGTTGTTTCTTGCAGAAACTCCGAGCATGCGTTTCTGGATCTATTCAGTCTTAATGAAAGTGATGAAGAATCCTCGCGTAAGGAGCTGCTGTGCCAGATCCATCAGAGAGTTAACATGACTTGGAGAAGGAAATGGCACAATCACCGCGTGCAGAGCACATTGCAACTTCTCGTTTGCACTATTCATTATATTCATATTTCATATGAATGGCATTCCCTTCTATACTCGACTGCAAACCAAAACTAGGAGTGCAATATTATTTATACCAGTAGTGCTCAGCATACGCCAGTCAATCCACGAGGCAGCTGTCTGCTAAAAACGAGTCCAATGTTATGTTCATATCGGTCAATCCACGAGGACTGGCTGGTTCAGACGAAATTAATTGTGAAACTGACCTGTCATATAAAAAGTTGTGTTTACAGGCAATCAACTTTAACGTGTACAGGGTACTACTGTACTACTGCAAAGGCTGAAGTTAGGGAGAACAATATTTTACAGGCTATCTGTCATTTAATGCCGTCGCCGCGTGAGTGTGGGTTATTGGATCTCAAATTTAATGCTGCTGCGTGAGTGTGGGCCATTGGATCTCAAACTTGTTTGCCGCCGCGTGAGTGTGGGCCATTGGATCTATGAAGTATTTTTCACCTAATCTAGGGACTAGGGTTAATCAGCCTGCTAATTGCTGGTCGTTGGATAACTTGGATCGAATCTGAAAGAGGCTAAGATTTAATGGTCAGTAATGATTTTGCTGTAGCAATGACTCTCTGGCAGCAATAATCATTGCTATGCCGTAGACTGAAACTGATTAATGATAGCCAGAAGCTAGCACTAAGGTGACTCTCTGGCAGCAATAATCATTGCTATGCCGAGACTGAAACTGATTAATGATAACCAGAAGCTAGCACTAAGGTTTGATAGTTGATGTGACAAAAACTTATTCTTAAATGAAGGATAAAAATCAAGATTTTTCCAAAAAAAATATAACTCAAATATATATTAGTTCCAAGGCTATAAATATGTATTAGTTCCAAGGCTATAGCAATCCTACAAAAGAATTTTCCAAACCTTTTGAAATCTTACATAAAAGTTCTCTAAACCTTTCATACATATATGTTTGCATAATTTTTAAATATGCTATCAGAAATTTAAACTTAAAAACACATTCCAATGACATCCTATTCAATAGGTAATCATAAATTAGTTCCAAAAAAACAATAGTGTGTTTTCCCCTAATTATTGCAAGAAAGAAATTGCATTAACCAAAAAAGCCAATGTGTGATGCGCCGAGTCTAAAACAATTGAGGTCTAAGGTCCAACTCTTTGATTGTATTATTGTTTATAATCCATGTGGTGGATGTGTTTTTGCGAGCTATAACCCATGTTTGATGACTTTTATATAGATAAATGTTTAAATGAGACTTCTTTGAAGTGTTCAAATAGTTTACAATTTTTCAAAGATATTATTAAGAGGTCTTTTGAGAAATAACAAATTTTAATACTATCATAAATGTAAAAAGATCAGCCTTGTTGTTGTTGGACCCAAGTAACACCATAGCTAGACTTGCCTTGTGTAGCTTTAGCACTATAATGTTATATAATCAATCTTTTCTATTAAATGTTTACATTTACTTTTGAACTTACCTAATGGAAGAAAATATTGAAGAATAGCTCTTTGCAATATAATCTTGAAATCTAATGAAAATATCTTAAACTTTTTTTTGTTGTTACTAACCAGCCATACTCCAATATCAATAAAAAAAAAGCTTTGTGACAAAAAAAATTATTAAAAAAAAACTTTCAATTCCTCATCCACTTCAATAGATTTGTGACTTCATATAACATAGTTTTATTTTTATTAATTTTTCATTAAAAGAATAGATTTGTGACTTAATATAATATGGTTTTATTTTTTATTAAATTTCCATTAAGAAAATTTTGTTGTAGTTTTCCAAAATACTATTTAGTAGTTTAGATTCACATGTTTAAAAAATATATTAATATTATTTGAATTAAAATAGTTTTATATTTTATTAAATTCAAGTTTCAAAAATATTTTAATATTATTTAAATTAAAATAGTTTTATATTTTATTAAATTTATAATTTAAAAAAATATGATCTATTAGTTTAGATTTATAAGTAATCAGAAATTTATTATTATTTAAATTAGATTTAAACATGGGCAATAATATTTTAATATAATATGCCAATTTTGTATAGTTCAAATTTTGGTTGAGGTGTGTGGGTCTCGTTAACATGGTTAACATGATGATTCACTTTAGTGGTTCCTAACCATTGGTTCATTGCTTCTAGCTCCAAATGATGGACAATGGAACAAACAAAAAATATTTTAATATAATATTATATTTAAAATAATTTTATTTTTATCTATATTTATTTATACTATGTAACATTAATTTTTTTTATAAGGTTGCAAAAGAGTTCATTATATCATCTAAAGAAAAAAAAATATATCCCGTGACCTCATGCTGGCCTAAGCAGGTGGAACCACCAACTCAACCATGTAAAAATAGTGACCATGTTTCCAAGTTTTAAACCGAAAAAGGCCCTCCCAACAAGGAGAAAACAAGCATGACCCAGTTTGAAAAGTCTAGAGTATATAAATTGTAACCCAGAGCTAACAAACCTACGGGAAAGAATACTATCTAGCATAGAATGCCAAACAAATTGAAAGACACTAATTATTATTAGAAACATAAAAACCTTTGTTAACCAAAGTGTTCTCCATTTACAGAGCTAGAGTGTTCTTCAGTGATGGGGCATGCCTTGTATTTAGAGCTCGAAGACTCTTCCATAGGCAGCTTCACTGACAACAACTTTGTTTTGCGCAAAATCACTAGGTCCCCCAATTCCAAACGCCACAATTTACGAGTGGGATCTATGGCTAGCTCAATTGACACCAAAGTTTTAGGGCTTGGTACTACTTCCTGCTAATGGGCCTTAATGCATTGGTCGGTGTTCTTTCCCTGCTCCTTGGACATGCTGAGAGAGACGTTTATAGTGAAATTATCTCCATCCAAGATGGATTTCTGAAAACTTATTGCTTCAAACCTTTTTACAAATAAGGTTTGTCCCCATTCGAGATTATCCTCCAAATTGCCCAGGATTTCTATAATCTTCTCTATACTCCCTCTTATATCCATACAAACAGCCTAAGAATTCCTCTTGTATGTATGAACGTCCTCCATTAACAGACCCAACGTATTTCTTACCACCCAATATTGATTTATCTTACCCGTCGAGCTCGCCAAAGCAAGATCGTAGCAACTATGTCTGCTTCCCAATCATCAACTAGGCCCTTGCTTGAGGCAAAGATAGAGTTTAAGTACCCACCACTTCCACAATTTCTAGACCTTAGATTGCTTGAGGCTCCACGGTCACCACTCCCTTGCCTGGGATTGCCTCGCTGCCTTGTGGTCATGGTACCGACATAAAACCAAATAGACCAATTTCCAAATTGTAGGAGAATACTTGAGCGATTCCAACACATTTCCATTAAGTCAATGCCATTAAGTCAAAGATAGGGTGGTCGCTTGGTAGGTTCCATTATGTTGAGACATGTTTTGGCTTGGATGTATGATTGAAGCTTGAGACATGTTCTAGCCTCGATGTCGGTAAGTGAGGAAGTTTGTTGAGATTCCTCACTTATAAAAGTAAAAATCTTAATATTTTTCTTTTATAATATAAAAGTAAAAATTAATTTTTAGTAATGTATTTTTAAAGTTAACATCTTTTTTTATAAGTTGATAGATAAGCATTATATACCTAAAATATATTATAAGAAAAAATATTTTACTATTTTTTTTATTTTATAAAATGTAAAAATAGTTTATTATTATTATTATTTCCATTGAAACCTAAATGTACAACAGTTCATCTTTTTGGATTTAAAGAAGAGTGGATTGTGGATAAGAGTTAATAATTGTCTAAATTTTGTAACCTTTAAAAACATATGCAAATAGTTTGTTAGTGATAGATCACCTATAGCTCATGTAGGGTGGAGAGAACTAAGAGTCTAATACTATTTATTGTTAACAATAATGGTGATAAAAACAACAGACCTTTTTCCTCAAATATTTGAACCTAGACTTCCATTAAATCATCTTTGAAAACTACTGCTACCTGTCTCACTTTTGATTTCTTGAATCACAAAATTAATTGTAAAATTGACCTGCTTGAATTCTTTATATATATATATGCGCCGATTAAAAGTTGTGTTGATTGACAACTTTAACTTGTCCGAGTACTGCAACAGTGCAATGTAAACAATGTAAAAACCTTCCTCCTCGTCGTGGATCAAATTTGAAGGGCGCGGTTCCATTTCATTTTGAAGGGCGGTGATAAATTGAACCCTTCAATGTTGACATGTAAAAATAAATCATTCTTTTTATTTGAAAATGTAAGTGTACAACAAAATTTCATTATTTATTAAAAACAACGTGTTAGTGCTAGAAATTGTTCTCAGACTACTAAAGAACAAGCCAACACAATCTCATAAAATAAAACTAAGTAAAATAGGTTTTTAGGGTTTTGGTTTTACAGTTTGATAACAAGAGGGTAAAATCTCATCAAGCTAAGACAAACACTAAATTATGTAATAGTGAAGGACTGAGATGCATAACATATGAAACATAAACTAGAACAATATAAGCACAATAATGAATTTCATCCACAAATCACAAGCATTTCATGAATAATAGCTGTAAACAAGAAATGAATCTGTCAACTAAGTGATTACACAAACCAGAAATAAAACCAGCAAATAGAGTAAAATGGGCTTATAGCTTGCATATATATCATAATCAGTTATCAAAAATACATAAGAGTTTCTGAACTTAGCTCTGTATACAGTAGCTTGATAGCCTCCCCTTGTACAAAAATTCCAGCCCTTTCTCATTCTATTGTCTTTCTTTTATCTTGGTTACATCCAAAAAATAGTTATCTAACTGCCTAACTACCTTCTAGGTCAGACTATCGACCACTAACAAAGTAATAGTTTTCCAAAATTAACTAATATCTTAACCAAAATTAACTAATAACACCTGTCACTAAAAGCATTTTACAAATCTTTGGCAGCTTCTACCAAAAGGGCTATCCCCTCCAAAGTTTGAGTCTTCCTTCCGGTTCTTTGCTATTCAACTTCTAGGTCTTCGACTCTTTTTGATAATTCTTGATTTTGTTGAGTTACTTCTTGGATAGTTTTCTTTAGCTCTGCACATAAACTTTATGTCTTCCTTTTCCTCTTCGGTGCTTCCTTGGAAACTACAATTAATTCTTGGTAATGGCTGTTAATCTCCTCTAGATCTTCTCTTAATCTTATGTTGGCCACTACTAATCCTTGATTTGTTTCATGCAAAAATTCTATCTGATACTTGTAATGCTTGATACTTCTTCGAGGGTTTTCATTCTTAGAATCTATACATTTTCCTTCAGAAGCTGAAGACAGTCCTTCTCGCATTCAAGGGATTTTCAATTTTTTTTAAATCTCCTCATCATCCTCTTGTTGTTGTTCTGTGATTATTACAGGAACCCTTGGAGATTCATCACCTTCAAAATTGCACTGAGTTGATGGCTCTGCAATCTTTTCCTCATCTGCACATAATGTTGTCATCACTGACTGGCGTTTCCTAAAATCATCCTGTTGATGGCTAAGATTTGATTTTCTTTGAAGATCTTCTAACTGTTCTGAGATTTTAATCTTTGTTGAGGCTGAATTAACCTTCAAAGAAATCTGTTTCTTACCTTTGACCTTTCTATCATTCAGGCTTTCATGCTCTTCAAAATCTTCTTGGGAAGACGAGTCTTCTACTATTGTGATTTTCTCCCGAGCTAGCTTAGGATTTAGAAGCTTTTTCATGTTCAACCTCAATTTGTTCTTAGGTATGGTTTTAGGTATCTAGCCTGCTCCTATTTCTCCCAACATGCTCAAGGTTTTACCTTGATGCTTAATAGCTACAAACTAAACCACCTTTCTTTTGACTCCTTGTAAAACCAACTTTTCTTCAAAACCTTCTTGTGAACTTTGTGCATTGTCAACCCTTTTTTTATAAATTAGTGGGCTTTCCTTTCTTTCTTCATGTACTTTTGTATGGATCTGTTCTTGTTCTAACATGCCTTCATCTACTCTCTGGTTTGCATTTTCATTAAGGGTATTTTCTGCATGATCTAAATTTTGTTTTTGAACTTTCAACAATTCATTTTCATCAGTTTTCTTTTCATCTTCATCAATTTTATTTTGCTGTTCTCTTTCAGGCTTTTCAAACCTCTGTGTAAAAGAATTTTCTTGTATAGTCTCCTCTTCCACTTCGACTATGAATTATTTCTTCAACTTTTAACTAAGATTTGGGATTTGTTCACCTGTCTTCTCTTTAACTGATCCTCCTTTTCGCTTTGAAATCCAGACCAAAACAAAAAATAGTCCCAAGTATTTCCTTTCGTTTGGAGGATAGTACTGATAATCAATTTTATCAAACCATGATGGAAAATAGACTGCTGAGTATGATCCTGATGCTCCCTAATTCTGCTAGACATATTCTGCAAACTTTTGAGGAAAAAGAAAGGGAGATTCATCCTTGATTCCTGACTTAAGTGTTGCAAAAACCTGATGTGGTATTTGAACATAAAGGCATATCTTCCTTCACAGGTTACATAATTCTGCAAGATCTTGATTGGTTCTCTCCATTCTAGTTTAAAGTTCTGTATATGTACCCCTTTACCCAAATTTGCAACTACATTGGACAACAGGTAATTCTCTGAATTAAAAACAAAACGCACCTTCTTGAACCAAAACTCACCTTCATAGGCAATGCCTGTAGCCTCTGCTATTAATTCTTTAGTCAATTCAAATTTTAGGGTATTAAATGAGACCATGTCTTTCTCTACACTCTGAGCAAATTCATAAGAAACCTCTGTATGATGACCATGAATTTTCACAAAATATTGCAACTAGCCTGCTTCTAAAAACAAATTTGCACAGTCAAGGAAATTTTTAGCCCAAGACATGTCTAAAGGCTCAGCCCTATTCGTCTTCCCACTTCTCTTCATTCTGGTTAATAAATCTTAATTGTTTTTCCTTCAGATAATGGTTCAAACTACATTGAAAGTATGAAGTCTCGATAGTAAATCATAAATTGAGTAGATTGAAAACCCTAGATATCAACGTTTCCTCAAGACCGATAAAAATTTCAGGATAATTTTTACTGACAACAAAGATTAATAACTGAGCAAGAAATCGGGCTCCTGAACCTGATGTAATTCTTAATTAACAGCCATCACTACTCTTCTGTCACTACAAACCCAAATTCAGGGATGATGTCAGCAATCGGTTGCATACCTGTCGTGATAATAGTTTTAATTGCTAAAAATTTGGTATCTTGTCTTCCCATGTGTCCCCTGACCTTTGTTTCTCTGTCTCCAGCTGCCACGATTGTGCCAATCAATTGTCCTGCAAACCCTAAATCTCTAACCATATTCATCTTCCAACCACGAACTGCCATGTCTCAATACAGTCTCTGCGATCTTTCATACATTCAATAAATTCGTAATTGACAACGAATTACCCCCATCGTGCACCATCATTGTTGTTTAAAGGATCTGCATCTTCCACCTTCCAGACAACTGCAACTCGCCTGAACGATTCTTGCCTTAACTCAAAACACTTGTCAAAATGATTAGTGAGGCCTGAACATGTATCAATCTCCTTTACAAGTGCGAAAAACTCTTCTCATGTGCAAATTTGGAAATTCACGAGCAAAGATACGATTTTTTGAAAGTCACGATTTTCTTGTAGTGCCCTTATTCATATTTTCTGTCTTTGCACTACAAGAATATCTGTTTAATGATTTTTTTGACCAAACCTCAAAACAATGTGTTAAATTTTGGTAATTAACCTTTGATAAGACCTTATGATATTTCTTTAGAACCTTTCAGAAATATATACATCCTATAAGCCCCTAAAAACTATGAAATCTACTAAGTAAAGCAAAATTAAGAATAAAACCTATAAAATCAATTATAAACATAAGCCTACTATCAAAATACTTTAAAATAAACAAGCTCAAAATTTTAAAGAAATAAGAAAAATCATGTTTTAAAACAAGCATATGGTTCAAAAATAGAAAACAGAAACAAGCTATAACATCTGGCTCCTACTGCAGGATGAAGTCCTCCTTGTGAGGCTTCAAGAACCTGTAGATCGGTGCCTTCTGTGTTTTAATTGAAACTGTCTGCTATTCTGAAAATATCCATTAGGCCATGGAGTCTTTATTCAAACCTTCACACCGGTATATACGATGAAATGACAAGTTTCATTTATTGGATCAAATTGTAATCCCATTTCCAATGTAACCAGGAAAAAATTTCATCAACCCACCAAAACTTGCTTCCAACTCCGAATATATGTATAATCATAAATATTGGAAACATGAAGAGCAAATATCTAGCGACTTGTACTCACTTTCATCAAATGGTGTCTCTAAGATAACAGATTTATAATTTAGTGTTGACTCTAAATAATCTGCCACTGGATCATAAAAATTGTCAAAAGTTACCTCTTCCCATTCTATGAAAAAGATAGGCTGTCCATAAGAATATTTTGTTCCATGAATATCAAGCAGGCATTGACAATAAAAGACATCAGGATCAGCCTGAATTAGCTCCGTAATTTCTTGCACAATATCATCAATAATGGCAACAAGTTGAACCTCCTTTTTCACACTCTTTTCGAATGGATAACTATCATACATCGACTCTGGTTGTTTAAGGATAATGGGATGAATGCATTCCTGAATCTGCTGATCTGATTGTTCCATATCACACACATCACACATTTCTGGGTCTTTCTTTTCAATTTCAACATCATATTTATAAAAAATTACAGCATCTTCATAATGGTTTTGAACAACAGATTTATCATAACCATGAATATAAGAAACTTCTGATATAACGTTAAAAATGTCAACAACTTGGATTTCATCGATTTTAGTATCAAAACAAAAAGGAATAGAATATAATTCATCACAGAATTATTGTCTTGAAACCCCAATCTCTTCATCATAACGGGGAGCATTCTTAGAAATTTCAAATGATGATGCTGAAGGTTTGTGTTTTTCTTCAATACATAGATTATCTTTAACACAACAATGATTTCCAACAGTTTGTTGAACAAGAGATTGATCTTCAACAGGATTACCATTCAAATGATTATTAAGAGTGTTGAAAGCATTATGACAATATTCCAAACTATATCTGCTGATCTCATCACTAGAATCATCTTCAACCCGACTTAAAACAACAACTTGATTATCGTAATGATCATGGAATTCTTCCTTGACAGCAGAATATGAAAACGTTACTTCTTCATCTTCAACAAATTCTGAAACTACAAATTCTTCATGACATGTTTTGAATCCTTGATTATACTTATCATCATGATTTTTTGAATCAGAAATTGTATTATAAAAATCAGCTTGCTCACAACAAAATTTAAAAGGGAATTCAGCTGAGAACATATACTTACAATGTTTCTGGAAACATGTGTGGAATTCTTTCAGTGAGGAAATGCTAGCAGCGGGAAGAGAAAAATATCATTCTCGTGCATCTTGCTTGAGTGAATACATGAACATCTTCATGCTGTATATTTAACTGAACCATATATTGATGAAATATGGTGAGGTGATCTAAAGGATTATCCTCTTTGATTTCTCTAAACCGTGGAAGACAATCTCCCCAAACATCCATAGTAGGTACTGGATTTGGAAAATATGGAACATTGGAAAAATTGAAAGGTGCAAACCTTCAAGCTAGAATGGCTTCCATGATCTTCGACATCTCCATCTTGAACTAGTGGAGTCGCCAATCGATTTGTCAAGACAGATTTTTTTTTTCTCCTCGAAAAGTGGAAAGGGTGACAGTAGGTCAATTTGATCAGGGCTACATAAAGCTGGGGATGATTGTGACTTATTAATTTTCCCAGCTTCTTTCAGAATTTTCTATGGGTTTGAGACACCTAGGTGTAATGGTGAACTGGGTCTACTTCTTGTTCCAACTCCCTTAGTAGCCACTGTGAACTGTTTGGTGAAATGTAGTCTTAAAAATTTACTGGTTTTGTCCACCTCTCAAAACCAGTTATGATGAATGTGGAAATTGAACCCAGGTGTTAGAAAAATTACACTCACAAAAATTGCCAATTACACATGCAAATTACACACCAAGGAGACTGAATATGGAGCAGAACACTAATCTGTATTGAATAAGTGTACAATAGCCAACCTTGTGAAGTCATATGCTGCCACAATAAATAATTACATGAGAGATTCAAATGCATTGGGATTCCATTCGAATTAGTCAAAAGTAGGCTTACTAAATCTAGTCAAATCCCCCATAGGTGCATAAAGCAGTTTCCAAATCTTCCTAGGAGCTCACAAATTGGAAAAATCAATTAGGTGAGCTAATAGGTGATGGAAGGAAAAATCATACATGCTTTTATTAGGAGAAAAGAGAGGAGGATGATGAGGGCAAAAAACAAGTCAACTTCACCTAGTCATACTTTTTCAATTGCCTTAAAACTCAGTAAAAGCAACAATAAAGTATAAAAAGCAGATATGCGCTAGGGAGGTTCAGGAATAAAGCAGAATTGATTCCAAGAGGTTTCCCAAGCGCTCCATGACTCAGTTTTAGCAAGTTTGACCATCTAGGACATGTGGAGGACAACTTGCATAGAGTGGAATATGGAAACTAGGAAAATAAGACAAAAATGGATTAATTAATGTCTAAGGTAGCTAAATATGGGTTGATTATTCTAACACCCCCCCTCAAGCCTGAATTATGAGTAAAATATCAAAATATTATAGGGCCTAGAAACAAGGCTTAGTCACCCTTTACATACTGCATGTCCATTTAAACAAGGAAAGAGGCAAAAACCCAGTGGGAAAAATCCTCCCTTAAACATGGACAGTAAAACAAAATTTGAAAATATTGTCACCATTCATGCTTCACAGCATGATCAGAAATCCCTAGCAGTGATTTGATATTGCTGAAGGTATTCTCACAAAAAACTTTGGTGAAGATGTTTGCTACTTGTTCTGAAGATGAATAGAAGAGTAGGTGAATGGTGCCATCATGCACAAGCTGTCTGATGTAGTGCATATGGATCTCAATGTGTTTGGTTCTCTGTCTCTAAAATGGATCATTGTAGATTCGAATGGTACTCTGATTATCACAATAGATAGTAGTTCAGTATTCTAATTCGAAGCCACACTCACCAAGTAACCCTTGCAACCATAAACATTGAGTTGTTGCATTTACAACTCCTCTGTACTCTGCTTCTGTAGATGAGAGTGCAATGGCACTCTGTTTCTTGCTTGACCAGCTGATTGGTCCTTCAGCAAGCATGAACACATATCCTGATGTTGACTTTCAATCTGTGCTGTCTCCTGCCAAATCACTGTCAGTAAAACCAATCAAATCAAGATCAGATTTAGCTTTGTAGAAGATCCCATGAGTCCTTGTTCCCTGAACAAAGTTAAGGATCCTTTTGGCTACTCTCCAATGGATATCATGAGGCTGATCCATGTATATTGAAGCCACACCTAATGCATAAGAAATATCAGGTTGAGTAAGTGTAAGGTACAACAAACACCCAATCAGTTGCCTATACAGTGTATTATTTACCATAGGAGAAGAACCTACTTCTTCAAGCTTAACTCCTGAAAGGAAGGGAGTCTTGCTTGGCTTGCAATATTTCATGTTGAACTTGTTCAGCAAATCCAAAGCATACTTGGACTGATGTACTTTTATTCCATGTTTGGTTTGAGCAATCTCAAGACCCAAGAATTGGCTCAATAACCCCAAATCAGTCATAGAAAATGCATGGTTCATTGCATCCTTCAAGGAGGCAATTTCATCCTTTGAGCTTCTTGTAATGAGAATGTCATCCACATATAATACAATAATCATCAAAGAACCATGATTCATCTTCAAATAAACATTAGGATCAGACTTGCATCGAACAAAACTAAATGATAGCAGAAAGCCATAAATCTTGGCATACCAAGCCCTGGGGGCTTGCTTAAGCCCATACGATGATTTTTTAAGCCCGCACACAAGAGATGGATTAGTAGCAAAAAATTGAGGCTTATGCATGTAAATATCTTCAGTAATATCTCCATTCAGGAAAGAACACTTCACATCCATGTGATGTACCTCCCACTGCTTCGAAGCTGCAATGGCTAAGGCTAGCCTGATGGAGTCCATCTTTGCCACTGGTGCAAAGGTCTCATTGTAGTCTATACCATGTACCTATGAGTAGACCTTGGCTACCAATCTTGCCTTATATTTCAAAGGTGAACCATCAGCAGCAAAATTGGTTTTGAAAACCCACTTACATTGAACTAGCTTCCTCCCTGGGGGAAGATCAACCAACTCCCAAGTGTTGTTCTTCTGGAGTGAGCTGAATTGTTCTTTCATGGCTGTTTTCCATCTTGGATCATGTGCTGCATATTCATATGTCTGTGGTTCTGATTCAACCATCAGATAACATTTCTCTGCAAACAAAGGGTCTTTCATATACAGGG
>LPNX011116426.1:110478-124831 GCA_001517045.1 Pseudotsuga menziesii | reverse complement strand
CTGTTGGAATTCTAGCCCAAGCCCTTGAGCCAAAAATCCTGAAATGGGTCACATCTGGCTTGTGCCCACTCCATGCTTCTAAAGGAGTCATACCATCAAGATGTTTATGATGCACCCTATTCTATATATAGGCTGCATATTTTATAGCTTCAGCCCAAAACTTTGGTGGCAAAGTCTTAGCCTCCATCATGCAAGTTGCCATCTCTTTCAGTGATCTGTTCTTCCTCTCAGCAACACCATTTTGCTGTGGTGTGTAAGGGATAGAATGCTGCATTTGAATACCTACATCTGCACAATATTGAATGAACTCAAACTTGACATACTCACCACCATTGTCAGATCTGAGGACCTTGAGTTTCCTCCCAGACTGGTTTTCAACCAAAGCCTTAAAGACTTTGAAGAGGCCAAAAACTTCAGACTTATGCTTCAGGAAGTAAACCCAGCAGTACCTAGAAAAGTCATCTATGAATGTCAATGCATATTTGGCATGACTCATTAACATATGAGGAAATGGGCCAGCAACATCACTGTGGATCAACTCAAGAGGTGCAGAGGTTCTCTCATGACTAGCTTTCTCAAATTTATGCTCTGCGTGTTTTCCTAAGATGCAACCTTAACAGACTCCTTTGGAAAGCTTAATCTTTGGTAACCCTATGACCATTTATTTTTCACTAAGATTAGAAAGATACTTATAGTTAAGATGGCCAAATATTTCATGCCAAAGCTTGCTTTCCTCATTAGCATGAATCAGAAGAGCAGAGGGGTTTGAGTAGGGTAGGAAATGTGAGAACACGTATACCTTTGAAGTGTGATTTGCAACTCCTTTTGCAATGAATTTACCACTTTAGATCTTCGTGATCTCAACTTCATCAGGGGATAATATGACCTTCTTTGGAGACCCTGTGTGGGTCATCTGATACACTGATAAGAGGTTAGAGGCAAGACCTGGAACATACAATACATTTATGAACTTACCATGGTCAAGATCAATCCTCCCTTTGCCCAAACTTTCAATGAGAGAATCATCTCCCAGTACTATTGGTGGACCTTTCGACATGTCAAGTGAGGTGAATGCCTCCTTGGTCGAAACCATATGTCTTGAAGCTCCAGAATCAATGATGAAACTATGTGAGCTTGATGTGCCAACAACCAATGCATGAACTCTCTCTCTGTCTTCTGAATTTGATCCTCCTTCCCTCTTATTTGAGCTATCAGGAAGGGAGATGCCATTATTCTCCAGGAGTTGGGTCAGCATGTCAATTTGCTTCTTCATGCAGGAGCTTTCAGGATGATTTTCGTTACTGCAGTATGCGCACTTATTCATTTCTCCTTTGTTCTTCTTCTTCTGGGGGTTCTTCTTGGAACCTTGGGGTTCCTCTGGAGACTTGTTCTTGTCTCTCTTTTGCTCAGGTTGCTTCTTAGCTTTCTTATTTCCTTTTGAATCCACCCTCAAATCTCCAGCAACCAGAGCTTGGTCTTTGGAAGGTTTGATGGTGCCCATCATCACCAGTTTATCTTGTTCTTGTGTGAGAGATTCCATGAACTCTGCAAGTTTAGGCATCTTCCAGGCTCGAGCTATCAACTTGGTGGCATGGAAGGTCAAAACAAACACTGAATAGTCAGGTCCAAGCTTTGAGGGTATGGCCAAAACCAGTTGATCCTCCTTCTTTTGAATTCCACATTGTTTTAGCTGCAAAACAAGGGATTTAAACTTGGAAAAGTAGAGTTGCAGGGATTTGAAGCTGCTGGGACTCAAGGAGATCAATTCATTCTCGATTTGATGTCCTCTCATCTCATATGTTTTACCAAAAGGATCAACAAGATTCTCCCATACTTCATTTTGTGATGTCAATCCATCAAGATGGAAAAGGAGGTCTCTGGATATTCTCAGACACAGGAGACCATAGGCCTCATCCCTCCTGTTGCGCCATTTTTTTTTCTCTGCAGCTACATTGGGATCTGCTTCTATTTCCATAGTCACTCTGTAGAGGCATTTCGCTCTCAACAGTATCTCCATCTCTGCTTTCCATTCAAAGAAATTAAATGGAGTCAAGATGATCTTCTGAGATTGATCCATAGCTCAGAAATTGTCCCTTCAGTCAACAAAATGCTCCTAGTCAATGATGTCGAACCTACAATAAAAATATGGAAGGAGAGAAATTGATCTACAAAGGCTCTGATACCATGTGTAAATTGAACCCAGGTGTTAGAACAATTACACTCACAAAAATTGCCAATTACACATGCAAATTACACACCAAGGAGACTGAATATGGAGCAGAACACTAATATGTATTGAATAAGTGTAAAATAGCCAACCTTGTGAATTCATAGGCTGCCACAATAAATAATTACATTAGAGATTCAAATGCATTGGGATTCCATTTGAATTAGTCAAAAGCAGGCTTACTAAATCTAGTCAAATCCCCCATAGGTGCATAAAGCAGTTTCCAAATCCGCCTAGGAGCTCATGAATTGGAAAAATCAATTAGGAAAGCTAATAGGTGATGGAAGGAAAAATCATACATGCTTTTATTAGGATAAAAGAGAGGAGGATGATGAGGGAAAAAAACAAGTCAACTTCACCGAGTCATACTTTCCCAATTGCCTTAAAACTCAGTAAAAGCAGCAATAAAGCAGAAAAAGCAGATATGCGCTAGGGAGGTTCAGGAATAAAGCAGAATTGATTCCAAGAGGTTTCCCAAGTGCTCCATGACTCAGTTTTAGCAAGTTTGACCATCTAGGACATGTGGAGGACAACTTGCATAGAGTGGAATATGGAAACTAGGCAAATAAGACAAAAATGGACTAATTAATGTCTAAGGTAGCTAACTATGGGTTGACTATTCTAACAATGAATAACCCAGGGAAAGTATGGTTCAACTTTGTCCCCAACAATGACGCCAAAGATGTTAGTACTAGAAATTGTTCTTAGACTACTAAAGAACAAGCCAACACAATCTCATAAAATAAAACTAAGTAAAATAAGTTTTTAGGGTTTTGGTTTTACAGTTTGATAACAAGAGGGTAAAATCTCATCAGGCTAAGACAAACAATAAATCATGTAACGGTGAAGGACTGAGATGCATAACATATGAAACATAAACCAGAATAATATAAGCAAAATACTGAATTTCATCCACAACTCACAAGAATTTGATGAATAATAACCTTAAAAAAGAAATGAATTTGTCAACTAAGTGATTACACAAACCAGAAATAAAACCAACAAATAGAGTAAAATGGGCTTATAGCTTGCATATATATCATAATCAGTTATCAAAAATACATAAGAGTTTTTGAACTTAGCTCTGTATACAGTAGCTTGATAGTCTCCCCTTGTACAAAAATTCCAATCCTTTCTCATTCTATTGTCTTGATTTTATCTTGGTTACATCCAAAAAATAGTTATCTAACTGCCTAACTACCTTGGGGTCAGACTATCGACCACTAACAAAGTAACAGTTTTCCAAAATTAACTAATATCTTAACCAAAATTAACTAATAAAACCTGTCATTAAAATCCTTTTACAAATCTTTGGTAGCTTCTGCCAAAAGGGCTATCCCCTCCAAAGCTTGAGTCTTCCTTCTGGTTCTCTGTTGTTCAGCTTCTAGGTTTTCGACTCTTTTTGATAATTCCTGATTTTGTTGAGTTACTTCTGGGACAATTTTTTTTCAGCTCTGCACATAAACTTTGTGTCTGCCTTTTCCTCTTCAGTGCTTCCTTGGAAAATACAACTAATTCTTGGTAATGGATGTTAATCTCCTCTAGATATTCTCTTAATATTCTGTTGGCCACTATTAATCCTTCATTTGTTTCATGCAGAAATTCTATCTGATACTTGCACTGCTTGATACTTCTTCGAAGGTTTTCATTCTCATAATCTATACATTTTCTTTCTGAAGCTGAAGATAGTCCTTTTGGCATCCAAGGCATTTTCAATTTTTTAAAAATCTCCTCCTCATCCTCTTGCTGTTGTTCTGTCATTATTACAGGAACCCCTGGAGATTCATCACCTTCAAAATTGCACTGAGTTGATGGCTTTGCAATCTTTTCCTCATTAGCACATAATGTTGTCATCACTGACTGTTGTTTCATAAAATCATCCTGCTGATGGCTAAGATTTTCTTTTCTTTGAACATATTCTAACTTCTCCAAGATTTTAATCTCTGTTGAGGCTGAATTAACCTTCAAAGAAACCTGTTTCTTACCTTTCTTCATTTCCATCATTCAGGCTTTCCTGTTCTTCTAAATCTTCTTGGGAAGAAGAGTCTTCTACTATTGTGATTTTCTCTTGATCTAGCTTAGGATTTAGAAGCCTTTTCATGTTCAACCTCAATTTGTTCTTAGGTCTGGTTTTAGGTCTCCAACCTACTCCTATTTCTCCCAACATGCTCAAGGTTTTACCTTGATGCTTAATAGCTGCAAACTGAACCACCTTTCTTTTGACTCCTTGTAAAACCAACTTTTCTTCAAAACCTTCTTGTGAACTCTGTGCATTGTCAACCCTCGTTTATCAATCAATGGGATTTCCTTTCTTTCTTCATGTACTTCTATATGGATCTGTTCTTGTTCTAACAGGCCTTCATCTACTGTCTGGTTTGCATCTTCATTAAGGGTATTTTCTGCATGATCTAAATTCTGTCTTTGAACTTTCAACATTTCATTTTCATCAGTTTTCTTTTCATCTTCATCAGTTTTCTTTTGCTGTTCGCTTTCAGAATTATCAACCCTCTATGTAAAAGACTTTTCTTGTATCGTCTCCTTTTCCACTTTGACTTTGACTTCTTTCTTCAACTTTTTAACTAAGCTCTGGGATTTGTTCACCTGTCTTCTCTTTAACTGATCCTCCTTTTCGCTTTGAAATCCAGACCAAAACATAAAATAGTCCCAAGTCTTTCCATTCTTCTGGAGAACAGTACTAATAATTAATTTTATCAAACCATGATGGAAAATAGACTACTGAGTATGATCTTGATGCTCCCTAATTCTGCTAGACATCTTCTGCAAACTTTTGAGGAAAAATAAAGGGATTTTCATCCTTGATTCGTGACTTAAGTGTTGTAAAAACCTGATGTGGTATTTGAACACAGAGGCATATCTTCCTTCATAGGTTACATAATTCTGCAAAATCTTGATTGGCTCTCTCCATTCCGGTTTAAAGTTCTGTATATGTACCCCTTTACCCCAATCTACAACTACATTGGATAGTAGGTAATTCTCTGAATTAAAAACAAAAGGCCCCTTCTTGAACCAAAATTCACCTTCATCAGCAATGCCTGTAGCCTCTACTATTAATTCTTTAGTCAATTCAAATTTTAGGGTATTAAATAAGACTATGTCTTTCTCTAAACTTTGAGCAAATTCATAAGAAACCTCTGTATGATGATCATCAATTTTCTCAAAACATTGCAACCAACCTGCTTCTGAAAACAATTTTGCACAGTCAGGGAAAGTTTTAGCCCAAGACATGTCTGAAGGCTCAGCCCTATTCGTCTTCCCACTTCTCTTCATTATGGGTAATAAATATTAATTGTTTTTCCTTCAGAAAATGGTTGAAACTACTTTTAAAGTATGAAGTCTCGATAGTAAATCAGAAATTGAGCAGATTGAAAACCCTAGATATCAACTTTTCCTCAAGACTAATAAAAATTTCAGGATAATTTTTACTGACAACAAAGATTAATAACTGAGCAAGAAATCGGGCTCCTGAACCTGATGTAATTCTTAATTAACAACCATCACTACCCTTCTGTCACTACAAACCCAAATTCAGGGATGATGTTAGCAATCAGTTGCATACCTGTCGTGATAATAGTTTTAATTGCTAAAAATTTGGTATCTTGTCTTCCCAGGTGTCCCCTGACCTTTGTTTCTCTGTCTCCAACTGCCACGATTGCACCAGTCGATTATCCTGCAAACCCTAAATCTCTAACTGTCTTCATCTTCCAACCACGAACTACCAGGTCTCAATACGGTCTCTGTGATCTTTCATGCATTCAATAAATTCGTAATTGACAATGAATTACCCCCATCGTGCACCATCATTGTTGTTTAAAGGATCTGCATCTTCCACCTTCCGGACAATTGCAACTCGCCTGAGTGATTCTTGCCTTAACTCAAAACACTTGTCAAAATAATTAGTGAGGCCTGGACATGTATCAATCTCGTTTACAAGTGCGAAAAAATCCTCTCATGTGCAAATTTTGAAATTCACGAGCAAAGATACGATTTTTCAAAAGTCACGATTTTCTTGTAGCGCCCTTGTTCATATTTTCTATCTTTGCGCTACAAGAATATATGTTTAATGATTTTTTTAACCAAAACTCAAAACAATGTGTTAAATTTTGGTAATTAACCTTTGATAAGATCTTATGATATTTCTTTAGAACCTTTCAAAAATATATACATCCTATAAGCCCATAAAAACTATGAAATCTACTAAGTAAAGCAAAATTAAAAAGAAAACCTATAAAATCAATTATAAACATAAGCCTACTATCAAAATACTTTAAAATAAACAAGCTCAAAATTTTAAAGCAATAAGAAAAATCATGTTTTAAAACAAGCATATGGTTCAAAAATAGAAAACAGAAACAAGCTATAACACAGTGTATAGAAAGAAAATGACAATAAGAAGAAAAATCCCAAGTGACTCAACATTTACATGGAATTAATGATGTAAACCATATACATGATGATTTCTCACGTCCAAATTCTTTTTATAGGGGATTACTTAAGAGTTAGTATAGAGGAGGAGAGACTAAAATAAAGGTTGAGAATGAAGAACATGTATCGGTGATGGAAGATGAGATTGGGAAAAAACCCATTTAGAAAGAGATTGGTGCACTTGTTTTGTTAATGTGAGCATAGTGATAACCGTTAGGAGTATTTGTTTTGGTATTGCATTGTTCTTTGGCCTATTTATTTTGTGAAGGGAAATGTTTGTTTCCTATCATGTGAAAGTGATTAGAGTAGTTGAGAACTACTCACGACCTTATCTGAATGCATAATATGAAATTGGGGATGAAAGTAGCCCCATGGGGTACTAAAGCTTATTTGTGTCTAGAATTGTTTTGAGAAGAGCTCCACTACTATAAGTGATATGTTACAAGGCCAAAAGAGATCAGGCATATTCCTAACATTAATAACAAAAACTAAAAAACGATTATTTTTGTCCAATGCCAATGTATCCACCTAAAACTAGTGTACTTATAACATTGTACATCCCTTAGATATTTAAAATTGTTGATCCTTGTTGTGACCACTTGATCGTTACCATAACCAATGGTTTAAAGAAACAACATAAAAGTTAAAAAATTCGAAGAATAACTTTTCCATGACATTCTACCTTACCTATTTTGAAATGAAGTTTTCTACATGCTATTAAAATCATTGTATTATTATCTTTCCAACTAAAAACATACGTTTTTTCCAATCCACATTTCCATTAACCGCAAAAAAAAGTTACAAATACCATCACAAAGCTAATTGATATGTTTGTCCATATGGACCTAGTTCGTGAGTAACTAGCCATTCAATTTCAAACTCTACCTAATCTCTAAGCATCACCCTCACCATAATAAACCTAAGTATTAGAACACTTGCAAATTTATTCTTCAAACTTTAGACTTGAGTTTACTAACATCTAGATGTCAAATGAGAGGGATTGATAGGGATTCCCATTTCTATTTTCAAAACTCAGTGCATATAATTATTATTCAAACACATTGAAAAAGTATCCTTCAAACTTCAATGTGGATCTTACTAGTATTTGGATCTCGCACGAGAAGAAGTTTGAGAGAGATTCCACAATTATCTTTTCAAAATTCCATTTTATATTTATGTGAAAAGGTTAGACAAAAAACAAGGACTCTTATATATTGTAATCTCTTTGTGAACCTTGCATGATTAAAAAATATCACTTTGACAAAAAACATATTTACAATTTCTTCTCTTAAATTCTGGGATGATAGGTTTGAGGAGTGGTATCCAAGGTAATCATTAGACTCCATTTGATATGTCGACATTACAAATATTTATCAAGGTTCATTATCAAGACAATGAGTCAAGTTGATTAACGGATAAAGATTTATTAATATATATTTAACAACATATTTCAAGATAAAACTAGGAAATTGATAATGTTGACTATATAACTAAGACCAAACCCAAACCCTAAAAATGTTAAGCTAGATAATAAGGAAGTCTAAGTTGTGATTAAAAAATACACGCTAAATTGTTGCAATGATTCTAAACTTAGAATAGAATAAAAATCTAAATTAAATTTATTAATATAAATATTTTTTTTAATGAATAAATTGTGAATTATTTAACCTACTTTTATAAACTATAGAACTAAATGTAATATCTAATTCTAACCTAGAAATACTACAAATTTTTATATAAAAGAAAATTTTAAGATTTTTTTTTTTAATTATTAGTGAGTTATTGGCCACAACCTAAGAAATATTTAATGTAAAAAAGTAACCTAAATAATCATATCTCATTTACTATAGTATAACCTAAAAGGAATAATTCTAAAAAAAAAAAAAAACTTAAAGATTAATCTACAACTTAATCTTGTATTGCTATCTAATCTTTTTATAATAAAACTCAACCTAGATTTCATTAAAGAACATTGCAATAATTGAAGAGGGGCATCTTTTTGAACAAAGTAAATCAGGTCAATTATGGTAAAAAAATGTTTTTGTTTTAGCAATTCGTGATACTTTCCTTGCTATGTGTTTAATGAAGGTGTTTAAGTTCTGAAAAGAAGAGCCTCCCGGTAGGACTGCTATCTCTGCACACTCTTGGAGATTTTGAGCCTTCTCTCTCAGTTGCTTTCCTATGGGATTTGTCATCATTTTCTTTACAATATCCTCCACCTCTTCCTTTGTGACCACCTTTTGGTCATCCACGTCCACCCCTTCAAAATACAGACTGACCTTCCAGACATTCTTGGTGAATCTGCAGTTGATAAACTGGTCGGAAAAATGAGTGGGTCCCACCACTAGAACTCCCATGTTGATGCTCTCCAAGGTAGAGTTCCATCTATAGTGATTGAGGAATAATCCCACCGATTTGTGAGCAAGGACTTTCAACTTGGGCGCCCACCTCACAAGAAGTGCTCGATCCTTCATTCGGGCTTCAAATCACTCCGGTAAAACCGTAGACTTTCCTTCCTCTATATCCTGGCGTAGAACCCACAAGAAAGGCTTCCTGCTCCCCTCTAGCCCTAATTCCAGATGCACCAATTACTCCTGAGAGTTTACAGCCAAGTATCCAAAGGAAATGTATATAATGAACGTTGGATGTTGCATATCCAACCATCTCAGGCAACTCTCCTTGTTCTCCGACAGACCAGTCGTGGGCTCCCTTCTTTCCAATAAATTAGGAAGGAAAATAGGTTCTATCGCTAGAGCAGGGAATCCATTCCAAGAGAGTGCTTTTACAGTGTCTCTTCCTTCCATCTCCTCAAACGTGTTGACCAACGTAGTCCCCTTTACTCTGCTTCTGTGATTCATACAAAAGGGCATTGGAGACAATGTCTGATGGATCCTGAGTGCGATAGAAGGAAATCAAGTCGGTAGGCCTCAAAGGTGGGATATTACTTGAGAGAGAAGTGATCAGTTTATTTGAATTTTTTGCTTGACTCACTGCACTTACAAAATGCCCTGCTTGTAGGAGGAATTATAAATCAAGTTAGTTATCGCAGATTAAGAAAAAACAAAAACAAATATTGTTGAAATACAGGAAAGACAAGAAACAACACGGGAGTGGAGAGATGCACTTACTTTTGATAGGAGTATGCCAATGAGAATAAATAAGGGTAGTGTAGCACTGGATAATGGCGGAAACAACACATAAATGCCAGAAGATAACCCTCAGGACTTTATGATTTTTGGCAACCTGCTCCATGCAAGACATCAATAAATCTGTCATAATGCATGTGATAGCTGGAAATGAATATCTATAACCATGATCAGTATTAGGGTTGCTGCTGCTGCAAAGGAGGTTCTCCAATGCAGGGCTCAATTTTTGAAGTGTAAACATATCCTCATCACGGTTGGAGAGGCATTCGTGGTCGACCGATAAGCCATCGGGAATAGACAAATTGAATTTTTGAAACTGGTTTTTTCGAGTCATGATCATCAGTAGAAATAAGAGAATCGTTGTTTTTAGCAGAAACTTCAAACATGCATTTATGGATCCATTCAGTCTTAATGAAAGTGATGAAGAATCCTCACCTAAGGAGCTGCTATGCCAGATTCATCAGAGAATTAACATGACTTGGAGAAGGAAATGGCACAGTCACAGCGTGCGGAGCTCATTGCAACTTCTCGTTTTTACCATTCATTTTATTCATATTAATATGAATGGCACTCCATTCTCTACTTGAATACAAACCAAAACTAGGGGTGCAATATTATTTATAGCAATAGTTCTCAACATACGTCTTCATATGAGTCAATCCACGAGTTAGCTGTCTGCTAACTATGTGTAACATGGATTTCTCCCTTGTTATGTGCAAAAGCACCAGCCTTACGTCAATGGGATAGTAAGAGAGAGTTCAAGAAAAAATTAAAACAATGAAACATCTTAGTAACAAAATCTAATATATATATATACGAGGGCTAAACTAAATAAAATACAAAATAAACAAATGTTATGCCTTCTTTCTATAAAGTGGGCCAGCGTGGCCATCTCGGAAGTGGTCCGCCTCTTCACAGGTTGGTTCTCTAGGTGGGTACAGAGAATTTCTCGATGTACTGAGTGGGAATGGTATGGCAACGGGATGGTGGCAAAATGGTGTGTGAATACTTGAGAGAAAAAGGTGTCCCAGTGTACTCATGAAATAAAAATGTGAAAAAGGTTTTTTGCGAGAGCCCTTCACATTGTATTTATGGAATGGATCTAGGTTTTTTTGACCCAATGTGGTAACCCATGGTTTTCTCTGTTCCATGGTATTTCCCTATGGTTTTCTCTCTTTTAGGGTTTTTACAACCTTTTTAGGGTTTTGGAACCTTTTTTAGTGTTTTGACCCCTTTTTGGAGAGAGTGAAGTTAAACCATAGTAAATAATAATGTTTTATACCATTTTTTGTGGAAAATACAATTGTGAAGGTCAAAAGTAAGGGGAATATGGTAGGAATATGATGTATGTATGTGGTTTAGGCCATGTAGAGCTAGGTGAACAATTTTTTGTGTTAACAGATTACCCCCTGATGTGTGAGGGAAGGAGCTCATCGTATGGCCGATGGACATCATAGGATAATGGGAATAATGGAGAGACTGGAGAGACCTACGAAGAAGTGGAGCTTCCTCGTTCAAACCACAATGGATTTTGGTTTTTTATTAATGGTTCCCATTAATGGGTGAGATACAAAGAATGTGTGACATGTATATGGACGAGGCAGGCATACCCATGCTTGTAACAATGTCAAAAGAATAAATAATGGGATCAAGGCTCAAATTGTTAGTTTTTCATCACATTAAGCTAGCATTATGATCTTAGGATCTTTTCACTGAGAGAATAACAAGCACATCAATAAAACATAAGCAAATCACAAGAGACAAGAGACACAAAGAGTTTTCCTCGGGGAAACCATAAAGGAGAAAATCCCGCAACTTCCTTAGAGATAAAATCAGCACCAAAACAGTAAGAGATCTCCCAACAGCAGTGGCCTTCTAGTCCCAGTATATTTCCTCCTCCACAAGTGCGCCTCACTTAAGAGAGTGAATGATGTGTGTGTTAAATAGAGTGTCTCACTCTCTATTTATATTCTTTCGTTCACTTGAATTGCATTTTCACACGTAGGCTCAACCTAATAATTACTACTCGAGCCTACACCTTAATTAGTGTATAATAACTCAAGTGCCCCGAAACTGTGGGGACTTACCTAATGACTTGATATGAATTGATTACATTATTAATCCTTCCGATGGGAACATCGGGGCATGACCACATGACTCAAATACATAATAGAAACATCCCGGAATAAACATCGGGTTACAATACATAAGATACATAGAAGAATACATTCTGAAGTTACATATACATCAACACTCCCTCTTAACTAGGAAGGTATTCTTTCGACACAATTTTCAGCACTGGTCTTCTTCTCTGTATCAGCTGGATCATCTCATCTTTAAGTCATCTTCGTCTTCAAGTCATCTTCGGATCTGGATCATCTCTCGATCTGGATCATCATTGCTGGATCTGGATCATCTCTCGATCTAGATCATCATTGAACATCATTACTGGATCTGGATCATCACTCGATCTGGATCTGGATCTGGATCATCTCTAAATCTGGATCATCACTGCTGGATCATCATTACTGGATCTAGATCATCACTTGATCTGGATCAACACTGGTGCTATCTCATGATTCTTCTCGTCATAGGAAGTTCTACAGAGCCAGCCCTTTTTCATGCTGGTTGTAGCCCTACCCTCATGTAGGTCTTCGCCCAGCACTTACATCTGACCTGCTCGTCAGAAAGGCACGCCCATCACTCACATCTAATCATGTAGTAAACTACAATCCCATTAGAAAGGCCCAGCACTCACATTCACCAGCATGATAGGACACACCTACTATCATCTATGGAAAGGCACAGCGCTCACATCCATCAGCATGGTAGGACACACCTACTGCCATCTGTGAAAAGGCTCTACACTTACAATCATCAGCATGGTAGGACACACCTACTGCCATCTGTGAAAAGGCTCTACACTTACAATCATCAGCATGGTAGGACACACCTACTGCCATCTGTGAAAAGGCTCTACACTTACAATCATCAGCATGGTAGGACACACCTACTGCCATCTGTGAAAAGGCTCTACACTTACAATCATCAGCATGGTAGGACACACCTACTGCCATCTGTGAAAAGGCTCTACACTTACAATCATCAGCATGGTAGGACACACCTACTACCATCTATGGAAAGGCTCAGCACTTACAATCACCAGCATGGTAGGACACACCTACTACCATCTGTGAAAAGGCTCTACACTTACAATCATCAGCATGGTAGGACACACCTACTACCATCTGTGAAAAGGAACTGCACTTACAGTCACCAGCATGATAGGACACACCTACTATCATCTGTGAAATGGCACAGCACTTACAGTCACCAGCATGATAGGACACACCTACTATCATCTGTGACAAGGCTTAGCACTTACATCCATCCAGGTGGGAACACATCCTGCTCACAATGATCGAAGGGCATGCACTCATATCTGATCATGAGGGGAACACATCCCAGCAATCATATCAGAATGGCCCCCAGTCCTCCTCGACTGAGCTACCTGGTAACTGACCATGCGCCTCCATTCTCCTAGAGAATGACAGTTTCCCTTACATCCGACCTGCTTGTCGGAATGGCCAACACTCACATCTGATATGGAAGGAACTTAATCTTTTAGCCATGAACAGAATGGTTCAGTCCTTACATCTGATCAAGTGGGAACACATCCCTCTATCACATCAAAATGGCTACTCAGTTCTTACACTGAGTGTTCCTGGTAACTGACCAGGTGCCTCCATTCCTAGAATGGCAATTTCTCTTACATCTATCCTGCTCGACAGAATGTCTAGCACTCATATCTGACATGGAAGGGAGCAACCCTACCACCATGTCAGAATGGATCAGCCCTTATATCTGACCTACTCATCAGAATGGCTATGGATCTCAGCACTCATATCTGACATGGAAGGAACCAATCGTCTCACCATGACAGAATGGCTCAGCCCTTACATCTGACCATGGAAGGAACCAATCCTCTCACCATGTCAGAATTGATATGGGTCTCATCACTTTCTCTGGGAGGAAGCCTCGATCTGGAGAACACCAAGTCTCTCTCTGAAGTACTCAGACTTCATCCTAGCCAATGGCTTTGTCAATACATCAGCTATATGTTCCTCCGTCGCAGCATACAGGAGCTTCACTGCTCCTCTATGCACCATATCTCTGATATAGTGATACTTGATCTCGATATGCTTCGACTTGTCATGAAACACTGGATTCTCTGACAACTTCACACAACTCTGGTTGTCACAATGTATACAAGTAGCATCTAACTGGAGATCAAATATATCAAACAGTAGCTTCCGCAGCCATACTGCCTCACAACTAGCTGAACAAGCTGCGACATACTCTGCTTCAGCCATACTCAGTGCCACACAGGATTGCTTCCTACTAAACCAAGAGATCACACCTGATCCCATACTGAAGCAACATCCCGAAGTACTCTTCCTATCGATGGCACTGTCTACCCAATCTGAATCAACATAACCTTCCAGGTTAATCTTCTGATTCTCATCATACTTGAGCT
>LPNX011116426.1:4305-110275 GCA_001517045.1 Pseudotsuga menziesii | reverse complement strand
AAGCCTAGAATCATCAGTAATCTTCCCATCCTGTCGTACCATGTCGAACCTCAGGATCTTCTGCAATCACTCCCTCTAAAGCAGAGCATCATACTCCCTCTGTCTTCCGTACTCTATGCACCGAAACATTCTGTGCTGGAGTGACAAGTAGTATCCATCTAGGATCATTGGATACTAAGATCCTCTATCTTGAACTTCTTCAAAAGTTCATCTTGCACCCATCTGTGAGCTTGTCATCCTCTATCAACCTTGTAGCAAAGGTTAAGATATTCATCAAGCTCATCATGTATGTGTTATCCCATGGGTGTCTTTTGAACTCGTACAAGGCCTTCTTTCATTTGCACACATGATTATGCATGTCATGTGACTTCACTTCTATTATCTATAAATGTTTCTTCGTAGAATATGCCTTGTCTTCGTGATAAGCCTCATGCTACGAATCTTGCTTTGTATCCCACGATGTTTCCATCTACTGCATGATGGAACTATGAACTTCTCTTCAGGTCTCGATACTACGCCCTGACATCATTCTTCTTGAACTGGTCTTCCATTTCTTCTTAGTTACTTCTTCTTGTCTGGAAGGTTCTGCATCAATGATGTCACTGTATTCATCATATTATTATTTGTCTTGAAATGTCGTCACTTGTTCTTCAGAACAAGTCTTCATTCTTCCTTGCTTGTAGGTGATTATGTATGCGATCTTTCCTACAAGTCAAATGCATTTGTATGGTTAGAACATTTCATAAAGAATATTCATACTAGAAAATACTTATGCATAAATATATGATCATGCAACTACTTTAGCCAATACAACATTCATCCACATCTCACTGAAACTTTCTAGATGCCTTCCATCTCTACCAGGACAACATTGAGATTGTGCACTAATCCAATATGTCAGCAAAGAGGTTTCATTCTAGATAAGTAGCAATGGAGAGTTGTATAGCACCATGAGCTACTTACCCATCACATGCATATTAGTAGTATACTGTCGTTAATGCAAACATCCTATCATGCATAATACATCAACTGAATATAAACAAATGCATAACAAAACAATATCATTAAATAACAATTAAATACGTATCTTTATTTGTTTCGTGGGTAGACTGCTTCTTGATCCTTCATCTTCATCGTCTTCTTGATTCATGGTAGCATCGTTTCTTATCCAAATGATATGGAGGATAAGAAGTTCTTCAAGAGTTGAGTTCTTCATATTCCTCATTGCTTGAGGGATCTTCTTTGGATGGCAAGATCTTGATCTTCAATTGCTCCCATCTTCTCTTCTCTTCTTATGATTCAAGCTTCTTCTTCTTTCCAAAGTCTGCTGAAAGTAATCACTTCCTTTTGGAACACATTCCTTGAATAAATGAATTCCACGATCCTGGGAGGCCATTCAAGGTGGCCATCACCACTTCTGCATTCTTCACTTTTGCTTCAAGTTGTTCTTGATTTTGAGAGACTCTTATGACTGCATGGTCTCTGCATTCTAGATCTTCACATTCTTCAACTGGATTCTTTAGGTCATATTCTGATTTTTGTTCTTCCCTTCAAATAGCTTGAAATTATGGAATACCTTCAACATCTTTGCTTGCAATAGGTAGTGCTTTGTAATGCACGTGTGCAAGCCTTCTATGCCAAAGCTCATTTGGCTCTACTGTTTCGTGGATCAAGGCTTGTTCTGGATAGCCCTTCAATTTGTACAAGCATCCTTTTTGTTCTCCAATCACTACCACATCATCGATAGTCTTTCCTTTTGGCCATATGATGACTTGACCATCTATGAATGCAACCCGCATTCCTTTTGCATCAATGCTGAAATGGAGAGAAGGTTCTTCTTGAGTCCTGGAACAAGCAATACTTCTTTCATTGTTAGAGACTTACCAGGGTCTAGCTTGTATGAAGATTCCCCACTACCTTTTATTGGATATTGGTAGTCATCTCCTAGTTTCACCTTGTGAGGTGATTCATGTTCCAACAGTATTACAAAGGATTCCTTGAATCCGTCATAAGTTTGGAAGCCCCACTGTCTATAAGCCACTCATCACTTCCATGAGATATGTTACCTGTGAGAGCTGATATCAGAACATATTCACCCTTGCTTGAAGAATATTCATTTTCATATCTGGATCTCTTTCTGGATGGTTCATCATCCTTTGCAGCATGAGCATGATGTCTTCTTTGGCCTTGACAAAGTTCTTCTTGTGAAAGGCTTCTAACCTCGTCTCCCTCTAAAACTGGAACCTCTATACTCATGTAGGTGTCCAATCCATTTTCTTCAGAGAGATCATATACTTCCAGGATTGGAAGTTGTCAACTTCTGCAAGCTTGTCACCAAGATGATGTGATATATCATATTGAAATGAGAACCTCAAATGGAAATAGCAAACGATTAGATCTTACCGATTTGAGGTGTCTGTCCTTGTCCCGGAGTTCGCTGATCTAGGGTTTGTCATAGAAACCCTAATTTTCAAAAATTGGAATCTTTCAGATCTGATTGGATAAACAGATAGATATCTTCAAATGGAGCTGTCCAATGTACTCCTTTTCTGAAAACAGTGGAGGGAAGCTCCCGGAACAGGAAGCCCTAATTTTCCAATTTCTTCTACAGAAATGCCTGTTACGGTTTCTGTGATATCTCCGAAATTACTGCTCCTCTGTGTCTGAAATTTTGCACTGAGGTAACCTCACATGTCTCTGATCCAAAACCACAATTTTAATCAGAATTGGTTTCACCATTTGGGATTTATGATCCCTTTCCCAAGGTGACCTGTTACAGGACTTTTCAGAACAGAGAAGTTGTACGGCATGCCACGTGTCACTGGTTCATCTTCTGAGTCTGATATTCAGACCACCGAAAGTAAAGTCCGTGAAATTTATGGAAAATCTTCAGGAATTCCATTTGGACCTCTGTAGCTCAAGATATTGCACATCTCTCCAGATGTCCTGTTCAGGGATGAATTCTGGAAGAGGCTGGAACCCTAAATTGGAGAGATCATATCTCCTGGAGTACAGCAAATCTGAGTCTGAATTTTGGACACAGGATTAATCAGGATTGTATATTCAGCCCCTGCAATTTTCAGCTTCTGAGACTTTTCCAATATCGGAATATAGTGACTGTACCAAAACTTAACAGTTTCAGTATTTAGGGTTTCTCCTAGCTCAGGGTCAAACTAGGGTTTGACTTTCCTGGAGTTTTACCCAACCAAATTTCTTGATCCAGGTCTCTAAACTTCAGTTTTGATGAGGATAATAACCCTATGCTGGTCTCACTCAAAAATTCATTTTCTGTAGAAAGCCCTAATTTCCGCATCGAAGACTGAAAATGCTCGGAATCAAATTCCGTTTCAACAGAAAGATGCGCCCTAAGGAGGAGAGTTGTTCCACCTTACTTTTGCTGAAAATATGTGGAGGAAGATCCACAAACTAGGAAGCCCTAGTTCCTGTAGCTGCACAATATCTTCTTCTCAGGTTAGCTCTGATACCATGTTAGTTTTTCATCACATTAAGCTAGCATTATGATCTTAGGATCTTTTCACTGAGAGAATAACAAGCACAGCAATAAAACATAAGCAAATCACAAGAGAGAAGAGACACAAAGAGTTTTCCTCGGGGAAACCATAAAGGAGAAAACCCCGCAACTTCCTTAGAGATAAAATCAGCACCAAAACAGTAAGAGATCTCCCAACAGCAGTGGCCTTCTAGTCCCAGTATATTTCCTCCTCCACAAGTGCGCCTCACTTAAGAGAGTGAATGATGTGTGTGTTTAATAGAGAGTCTCACTCTCTATTTACATTCTTTCGTTCACTTGAATTTCATTTTCACACATAGGCTCAACCTAATAATTACTACTAGAGCCTACACCTTAATTAGTGTATAATAACTCAAGTGTCCCGAAACTGTGGGGACTTACCTAATGACTTGATATGACTTGATTACATCATTAATCCTCCCGATCGAAACATCGGGGCATGACCACATGACTCAAATACATAATAGAAACATCCCAGAATAAACATCGGGTTACAATACATAAGATACATAGAAGAATACATTCCAATCAATACATATACAAATGATCATTACATAATAGTGGCCTCCATAGGAGGCTGAATACAATTCTGATATGAAGAACTGATATATAGGAACAATGGCATCCTCATGGAATGCAATAGCATCACAACTGATGCTCTGTTGGATCTAGAAGTGTACATGTACATGGACTCCATGAATGAGAGTCAGAATCTCTGTAGTACAATATGCAACATCAAGTACTGGAGATACATGGAAGTGTAAGACTGGGAGCTCCCAAACATTGTCGCCAACGTAGCCCGAAAATCACAAGGGACATGAAATTGTCTGGGTCCCATAGTAGACTCACCAATGTGATAGAGTTAAGTGACAACTGGGGTCTTCCACCAAATAATAAATGGACCAATACCCTGTACAATCTCAACGGTGCGATGATTTTTCTGAAGTCAACCATGTGAGCCACAACCATCCCGAGAGGCACTAATGACTCCTCTCAAGTGGTCCAAGGAACTCATCAATGATGTGGATGAAACCATGATACAGAGACCTCTGGGTCTATCCTTTGGAATAGATGTGTTGATGTCGATAGAGGGAGACCTGAAACTAATCATGGAAATGATGTGTCCTTGACGAGAAGCATGAGGGGAATAACCAAATATGTGGGAAAGTTTGGGGACTGACACACTGAATGGGGGAACAGGGACAGGGGAGTACGGGCGAATCAAACTTCCTTTGTTCAGAGTATGCTGACAGGGCTGACTAGGAAGCAAATGAAATTGAATCATGGGAGAGGGATCATAGCTGTAATACCAGGAATGTAACTGCAAATGGGACATACTGAGGGAGGTAACTGGACTAGTGATATCTAGAGGATCCAAGGAAGAATCATCGCAGAATAGTCCGAACAAAGGAGACCCAATGGGGGGAACCTTCCAAACTGTGATATATGGGGTGGTGCCTAAAGACACCGTTATGACACGATCTCGTGGATTTTTAGTGATCCCAAGAAAGTAAATGCTTGATGGTGTTTTCATTTTTAGAGAGTCTAAAAATAGGAAGAAGACTTCAATGTGTTCTCTTTTTCTTTTGTAGTCTCTTGAGCCCGAAAAAGGATAAAAGTGCATGTAGGAGATCTCTCCCAACCTTTGGGGAAGGAATACTTCTTTACTATTAGTATTCCAATCAGGACGGAAAAGGTTAAACCTATAATGACTGGAGGGTCATTCAAATACTTTTACGAGCATGAACGAAACCAAGTTTGCTTGGCAATCTTGTCTTGATGAGAATGATGGAAAAGAGCTTAAAGACAACCTATAATGAGCTTTTTCGTAAAGTACGGTCCAAATGTCCGAGAAAGCATAAAAGGATGCAAAGGAAAACGTTCCTGGCCTGAGTGTGCCAAGGTGGTCCCTTTCTTATGATAGTCTACATAGTCTGAAAAAGGAGATAGACGAGGCTACATAGACGCCCTTTCAAATACTTTAATGAGAGTGAAAAGAAGTAAGCATGCTCGACAATATTTTCATTATTTTAGGAGTTATAAAAGAGCTTAACAAAAACTCCACAATGGTCAATCAAGCAAGGGGGGAGTGTCCGATAAATGGACAGAGGTTATTTTGTGAAAATGGCTGATGGGAATAAATGTAGAACACTGATGGGCCCCCCTTGTGGGAAAATGGATGGCGGTAAAATTTGGCCAATTGTGCAGTATGGATGGAGCGGATGGCTCGTGAACATACCAATACATACAAAGGGAGATTCACGTGGTGGCACACAAATCGAGGTGGCTTATAGGAAATGACCTCAAAAATCATAGTGAGAGAACGAAACAAGAGTCTTGTCAAAAGACATATGACGGAAAACCACACCCAGTGGTGTGAACGACGTCTCAAACGGACTCTGGATGACTCTGTGGTGCACGAAAGAAAAACAGACCTAATGGAGGCCTGTAAATAGGGGTGGGACCACATGATATGTGTCATTGTTACTATTCAGTGCTGAGTTGGAATGGAGGACCCCAAGGCTCATTTTCTAATTTCTTTCATTTCGACCGGTGGTTTTTAGATCCGTGAATTGCAAGTAAGAGCTCTTGTCAAACCCGAATTTTTCATTGGTTTACTTTGTGATTTTTCTCATGCCGAGCTCAAGGGGCTCGCGGGTCAGGTCTCTCTTTTTGAGGGAAAAGTCGCAACCTAGTTCGCTCATACCAAGTTGACAGGCGTGACTTGGTCGCACCTGTCGAGGAGATAGGAGCAACCCAGGTCGCACCTGTTTAGAAGATATAAGCGACCTCACCGCTCCTGTTCGGGTTTTTTAGGCGACTTGGGTCGCGCAAAAAGGACGAACAGGGGTGACTCATCCTAGGTAGATTTGTTGTGTATGACTGGAACTGACAGGGACTATGTGTATGTGTAGGATGCCACATGCGGTATGGAAAGAGCGGGATATTGGTACCTTGCGAGAGCAGGCATTAGGGGATGGAGCGGTGGTGGACACGCTCTCCCAAAGTGGGCTACTGAAGTACTTCCAGGTTTCACTCATGTGTATTGCAAGACTGCCATTGGAGACACGGGTGAGCTTTTGGGACTCGGATGCAGAGGTTTTCATCATCTAGGGGGATCAGATCGAGATTACGCTCCCCAATATTTATTTCCTGACTGGGCTCCCGATGCTAGGTGTGATCAGCGACACTATGCCAAAGCTCACACACGGGGTGTCACTGGATGACCTCTACGAGAGGCACTGCTATGCCTCTATGATGGTGCACTCATTGTACATACTGGTGTGTGACATTGAGAGTCTTGTGAATCGGGTTGTGGCAGTGATGGTGCTGTGGATCTTGGGGTCATTAGAAACACACAAGATATCAGGTGGGTAGCTCTAGATTGTGGAGCATGTGCTGAGGGGAACCTACTATGGGTGGGCTCAGATGTATTTGACACAGGTTCAACATTTGCTGAACCATGCCAAGAAAGTGGGAGAGGATTTATGTTTCCCCTCGCTTTTGTGCTCATTCTTTTTTGAGCGATTACCGACCCTACGATTGCACTTGGCAGTGTGGGAGGGAGGGCCTCACAAGCTTCGCATGAGGAGGTGGAGCAAGATGATGATCTAGGTGGGAGGCAGCCTAGTGGGGTGATTCTTTACTTGGGATCTTTTTGCGCAGTGGAGGTAGCTACCCGTCCTCTTAGAGGACTACCTATATGTAGGGATGGACTACTGGGGAGATCCTAAGATGTCTCGACCTCCAGGACAGGCCTGGGGACATGATGGTATGTATACATGATGTTTTATTTGGTTACATTCATATATAGCTTACTATCTTAGTGGTAACTAGTTCATATGTATGACAGATATTGATGACATATTTTGTGTATGTGCAGACATCAGACCGCACCCTCTAGTAGGATATCTGTGACGGAGGGGCAGGGTGGAGGGATTAGATCCACCTGCTCACAGGAACAAGAGGCGCTGGAGTACGTTGAACTCACTTCTTCGCGATATAGAGTGCTTATTAGAGGGGGTAACTGATGACGACTAGAAGTACATGGATAACGAACTGATCGCCGCATGCTACCATGCTCCTTCAGAGTGGATCCACTTGATGAAGAGGATCGTAGTCATTGTCAAGTATGTCTGAGTAGTGACACAGGGTGATGCACCGATGGAGGAGGAGGAGGACTCCGGTAAGGAGGACATGGAGGAAGATATGAAACCAGAGTACTAGAAGGAGGACTCTAATTCTGACTAGCAGCTAATGGTGCTGCCCCTAGTGCAGTGATGCACTAGGATTTTTGTATCATATGTATTCTTAGCCAAGAAAGCTTATGGGGATTCTCGCTTTTGTACTTAACATTATGTTATGGTGATATATTTATGCATGTGGATGCACTTTTTATGGTTTTTTATATGATTATTTTTATGATGATGATGCCTATATGAGGTATATGACATATGAATGCATGACTATATGATGATGGATGATTTAGTTTTATTTACTATATGCGATGACTTATGTGCCACTCTAGACCGTCATTATCCATTTGGTATACTACACTGTTGAGACTTCTGGGAACATGTGTGAATGTAATGGATTCAACATGTCTAGCCAAATGTATAGTGCACAGGAACTTCTAAAGAGACAAGTATCACATACCCGGTAGCAGTTATTCAATTGGGAGACAAGCAACTGGGAGTCTAAGAAGACATCAAGGTGAAAAATACCCAAGTGTAGGGCAGGGACCAAGATAATAATGACACCATCGTACTCAGCTTGGTTGTTGGTAGCAATTCCAACACACATTCCGTCGATATGTATCAACTCATGTGACGGGGAATAAATAACCCACACAGTCAAGGTGATATTTGGAGACCATCTACTTGATTCGCTAGCAAAACCAACATAGCGATGTGGGGTAGGATCCATCTGGGACAACCAAGGAAACAAACTGTAAGAATCGTTACAAGAATGGTGTAAAAAATAAGATAAAAACTAAAACACAAGTGACTCATTATGGGAGACATTAGGCATAGAACCTCTTGGGGTAGAGCCCATTACAGGAATTTTTCAAGAGGTGGCCATCTGAGTCAACGAGGATGTATGTCCCCTTGCCGAGGCATCAATGGACAACATATGGGATGTACCACATGGATTCGAACTTCCCTTTTCCCAACTTATCATTGGCTTGATCATAAATGAGGACCAGATCACCTTCGCTAAAGGTGCGAGGGTGGACATGGGAGTCAAAATGTGACTTCGATCGAGTCCTATCCGCTTCGATCATTTGGAGGGAGGCACGACAGTCCTCATTGGTTTGTTCGAGCATAATAAGGCATTGTTCTAATGGAGAGGTATTGGGGAGGACCTCTACGACAAGGCGGAGTGATGGAATTTGGCACTCAACATGAAGTACCAACTCTACACCGTGGACTAAGTGGAATGGGGTAAAACCGGTGGTAGTCTTAGTTGATGTCCGGTAGGCCTAGAGGGAGGAAACGAGCATATGGTGCCAGTTAGTATTATGGTTTCCCACCATCCATTGGAGCATGGTTTTGAGAATTTTATTGACATCCTCAACTTGTCCATTGCCCTGAGGGTAGTATGCAAAGGAGTACTGGTGTTCAAAATTTAACATGCTCGAAAGCTCTGTCCAAACTACGTATTCAAAATGATGATCGTGGTTTGAGACTATCTATTGGGGGACACCGAAACATGTGATGATGTGATTGAAAAAGAACCATGCCACGGTATCATCCTCACAATTAAATGTCGGCGTGGCCTCAGACCATTTAGTGAAATAATCGATGGCTATGACAATGTAGTTATGGCCACCGACAGAGGTAGAATTACATTTCATGAAATCAGTCGCCCACTTACATAAGGGACTGAATGTGACCACAGGATGTAACGACTCATGAGGATTCCTTGCTTTTGTAGCAAAGAGTTGACAACTACGACAGTGTTTAAATACATGGATGCAATCGGCAAAGATGGCAGGACAAAAATAACCCGCATGGAGAATCTTTTGGGAGGTAGCCAAACCAGAGAGGTGGCCATGTCAGGCTCCACTGTGATAGTCATTAAGGAATTTTTTCATCCTCGTCATAGGTGAGGCAATGACACAACATGGTATCAATGCCTCGACGGTACAAGACATCACCTATGACAAGATAGCGAGTATCTTGGGTCGGATGCGTCGACGAACTTGTTGGCTTAAATGAGCTTTGAATTTTTGGTCCGTAGGTATAGGAGGATCCCCCCATACTAGGGGTATTCCATGGATATGACAAATAGGAATTCGTCCGGAAGGTTGATTGTGATGGGTGATGAAGCAGATGACAGAGGGAGGTATGTCATTAAGGAGGCTAACTCTAGAGATTTGGTTCTTTTAGGCGCAACAAATTCCAATTCGTACTCCTGGTGAACAACAATCCACTTGGCACCACAACCTTGAACAAGGTAGCAAATCAAGAGATACCTCATGGGGTTGGAATCGGCCATGACTCGAGTGCGGCTCAGAAGGATGTAATGGCGTAGATTTTAGACATAAAAGACAATGCCGAGGGCCATATTCTCTTCATGTGAATAACATAAAGGGGGACTAGAAAGATTTTGATTAATAGAATAGATCACATTCTCTTGACTAGCATCGTCTTCTTGGACCAAAACTCCAGCGATGGCATTTTTAGATGCCGATACGTAGAGAATGAAATCCTTAGTGAAGTTAGGTGGAGACAACAATGGGGCATATGCCAGGGCTTGTTTTAATGCTTGAAAAGTGCTTTGTGCATGATTAACCCACACAAATGGAATGTTGGTGTGGAGCAGTTGGAAGAAACCATGGATTTTGGTCACATAGTTTGGAATGAAACAACGAAGGAAATTGGCCTTTCCTTGGAGACTCTACAGTTGGTGCAAAGTATGTGGTGAGGGAAGATTCAAAATGGCTTGAACCTTTAGGGGGTCGACCACAATCCCTTTTTGAGAGATAGTAAACCCAAGTAGACTCCCAACTAGGACACATAACACACACTTGAGAGGGTTCAAGCATATGTTGTATTTGCGACATCGTAAGAAAACTTGTCGTAAGTCCTTTAGATGTTGTGAATGCTTTCGAGAGTGAGCTCTAAGGCTGTCTAGGTAGACCAAGATGATATGGATAAGGTCATGGAAGCAGTACATCATGGCCCACTGAAAAGTGGCTCCAATGTTTTTAAGGCCGAATGACATGACTCAATACGCAAATGTGCCCCAAGGGGTGGTGAAGGAAGTCTTGTATTGGTCTTCTTTCCAGATATGAATTTGGTTGTACCCAGATAAAAAACCATCCATGAACAAAAAGAGTTCATGTCCATCACATGCGTCAATGATATGGTCAATGAACGGAGTGGGGAAATTGTCCTTGGGACTGGCCAAGTTCAAATAATGGAATTCAGTACAGACATGAAGGGTACCCTATTTCTTATTAATGGGAACATGAATGGAAACCCAAGTAGTAAACGCGATGGGGTATATGAACCTTGCTTTGCGTAGTTTCTCGATCTCATCTTTTACAGTAGGAGCCTTTCAAGGGCGAATGGGTCATTTTTTTTGGTGAACAGGTGCAACATCAAGACAAGTGTCGATAGGATGTTCGACAATGGATGGATCAAGCCCATGCATCTCGGTATAGGACCAAGCAAAAATATCACGCAACTCCTGAAAAAGTGCTTTGTAAGAAGCCAGTTCTTTAGGGGAGCAAGATGCTCTGAGTGTAATATATTCAACTACCTCGGGGTTGGTTGATATGTTGACCTTAATTGTTGGAGAAATGTTAGCCATATTACCCACTTCAAAGTCGTTGGGTGCCAGAATGGGTTTTTTGAACCAATCGAGTTTGCCATGGATGAAGTCTTTGGCTTCAACTGAGTATTGATCCGACGATGAAAGAGGTTCATCAAGAATAAAGAATGAGCAATGATGCATAGCATCCAAATGGTACTCATGGGATGACAGAGCTCCAAGGATTTCCTCATTGTTGTTAAAAAAATGCTTAGATAGATTAGAGGGATCCTCTATGTGTGAGGGAATGGAAGGACTAACAGAACTGGAGATCATATATATGGTGTTGGATGTGTCCGAGGAGGAAGTCGAAGGGTGGATCTCCTCAAGAACAGTAATGTTGGACTCATGAGAGTGTTTCTGAAGGTCGCAAAGGGCTGACCGATACTCAGGAAAGTCTAGGAAATGGTGAGAGTAGTGACCATACAAGCCAAAAAGTGCACAAGGGTGGTTTTTTTGCAATGACTTGTTCTTAACCGTCGACCGATTTGGGATGGTGACTATGGGAGTGCCATCGAATGCATCCACAAAGTCCATGTGGGTGCGAAGGACAAGAAACTATGGAAAATTATGTGTTGCATGACCTGGGATATCGCACAACGCGCAAGGAGGAACAGTGATAGGTTCAGTTGTTGCTTTGGCGGTATTTCTCCCAGTCTTCATTAGAGGAGGAGGGCCAGGCCTGGAGATGGGAGGAGTCTTTGATGGACCAGGAAGTGGGTGTGACACCATCTTAATGGGTTGGATAGGATTCAACACAACCTGGGGAGTCGGGGTGGGGTTGGTGATGCAAGGTACCACACAAGAATCCCTAGTGTAAATTTGGGTAGGTTTAGAGTGGCCATGATAGGCTTGCTCACAATGCTAGATGGTGGAAATAGAAAGGGAATCGTGTGGATTAGGAACAAACCCCAATAGTTCCCTGGTGACTGATGTTGAGGTTGTGACTAAGGTTGCGATGTGTCTGGGATGGTACTGGATGTGATGGTACACAAATCCAAGACTTCAGTTGACGTAGGCGAAGTTGGTAAGGACAAAAAGGTTTCCATCATAGGAGTGTTGGAAAACAGGCCCAGGACAACAGTAGAAAAGGATGGAATAGACACTCTGTCAATGGTGGAGCTGATAGTTTAGAGGACGTGTTCCGGTGTGGCTGACCCCTTCGGATCGTAGTATGTTAACTGGTCAATAGTCATGATCTTCCCATCATGAGGGAACATCCGTAGTTGAAAGATGGTAGAGGCGATGACTTGCATGGAATACATGTAGCTACATCCTAGGAGGAGGTTATAGTCAAGTTGGGCATTGAAAACCTCAATGTCAATGAGCACTGTTTTACCAGATAGCTCAACAAGGACATTCATGAGAATCCCCTGTGGTTGGGTGGAGCGACCATCGTAGGAGCGAAGGGCAGTGGTAGAAGGTTGAAGGGTAGGGGACCCGAGTTTCTGCCAAATGGTGGTCAACATGACACTGGTAGAGGCCCCTTCATCGATAATGCATCGATGTGTTACCAAATTATGAATGAGATTAGAGCTTGGAAGGCGACGGTAGATGAAATCTTGGTTCTCCTTGATCCAAGTCAAAGTTGATCAACCTAGAATTAGAGGGATCAATGGAACCTAGCATGAAAAACAAAACTTTAAGCTATGTTGGGAAAGTTTTCAGCACCTAGAAAGCAGACATGGTTGTAGGAGATGGAACCAAGCCATCAACTGTGTTGTAGTTGAGGGTAGCTCTGACAGTAACATTGTTTGTGACACAACTCATAAGGATTAGTGGGGAGTTGGATGCCCCCTATGCAGGGGGTATCGGTAAGTGTAGAGACATGTCGACATTGGTAGAGGTATATGTCATTGATGGGTCAATGGTTTATGCGATGGATCCATACTAGTTGTGCTGAGTCCGGAGGTTGACTTCAGTTGACAATGTCATTAAGTGACAGACACTAGCCTTAGCAGGTGGGTCCACAACAGGATATGCAGGAGCCGATGGGGCCAAGGGTTGGGTTGCAACCATCCCTTGGTGTGGTAGGGGGTTTTGGACCACCATAGGTGGAGGACCTCGTGCTTGTGGGGTTTGGCTGAGCCGAAGTAGCCGCATTCAGATCGCGTTGTTGGTAATTCTACAGGAGTTGTTGGACGCGAGCAATGTGAGGACACAGATGAGTGTAATGACCGTAGGTGTTGCAGATATCACACAGATGGTTGGTCCACAACTATGGGCTCTTCCCCGGTTGATTGGGACATTGGGGGTTCTGTGCAGGATGTTTTACACCGTTATTGTTTGGAGGGTTGGCCTATTGGCTGCCTCCTTAGGGATGATTATTGCCTCATTTTTTTCCTCGCTTGTTCTTGGCCTGCCCTTGTTGGTTATTGGGGGCATGATGGTTTGGAAGGTTTTTCTAAGCATAAACCTATCCTGTAGAGACTTGAGGATTCAGGGTCAGAGCCGGAGTGGGTTGCACAGGTGGTGCATAATAGATCGAGGGAGCTGTAGGAGATACAAACCCAACCGCTTGGCCAAAACACAATTGTGTTGAACAGGTCGGCCCATGGACGTGATGAGTTGGTGCGGGAGGTGCATAGAAGGTGGTGGCTCCAGACTGAGGCATCATATGTGAGTAGTTAGGGAAAAATTGGGTTGGGAAACACACTGGATGTTACCCAGGTGTGGTGGCATCATAGGAGAGGGTGCATAGAACTGAGGGTGCTGTGTGATAGAGTCAATGACTCCATCAACAACATGGGATGTTCTCGATGTGTCACGGCGAGATGTGATGGTTTGGGGAGCATCTGGTATGATGGTATATAAATACCCAGACTGGGCGTAGATTAATCCAAACTGTTGAGCCTTTAAGATGGACTCCTCCTCAGACTGGGGTCGCTCGGAGGAGACGTAATTGGATATTGGTGGGAGTAAGGATTTTAGAAACCAGTCAAGGAAGATCCTATCATCCAATTGGATCTTACACAAGCTACACCTATGTCGCCACTCATGGATGTGATCCGTGATGTGGGTAGCTATAGTTTGACGGCAGGATAACAGGATCTGCACTCCCTTATCATATTGGACAGGTAGTTGAAAGTATTGGAGGAGCATGGAGCCAAGTGAGGAGAAATCGTGGAAGTGGCATGAGGCATCTTGATGTACCATTTGGCCACGACACCCGTAAGTGTGCGTTGGAACAACCTCAACCTGATAGAGTCATCCACAATGCTATTTAATGAACACCATAGGTGGAAAGACATGATATTTTTCTAGATGTCCTCTTCTGCCTTTCCCTCAAATTTTGTGATGTTTGAAAGAAGTTTTGTAGGAATGGGAGGCCAGTGTGGTTGATGACTGATGGGGTCATTTGTTAACCTTTCCAAATCTGGAAGGTTAAGACTAGCCATGAAAGGTAGGATAGAACCAAGGTTGGATCGGGATGGACCAACAATGGTGTTGTTATTTGTGGGAGCATAGTTCCCATTCATGGCTGGGGGTATGTGAGGTTTACTTCCCATTGTGGGGATAGTCGGGATGGATGTGGAAGGGCCACTACCCCTAGGCATGAAAGGTGGTATGGTAGGAACCATGGAAGATATTGTTGGGCCACCACTAGTAGGTAGCATACTAGCAGTGTGTGTGGTGGTGATTAGCCAGCTAGAAGGGATACCCATGATGATGGATGACAATGACATAGGTCTACCACCAACTATCCCTCCATGGAAGGGATCTGGATGCGCACCAGCCATGGGGATAGTGGGGGCAGTGAAAAAAGTGGGTTCATATTGGTAGGAATCCGAATCGGACTCAAAGGTTGTGTGTGGATCTGAGGGTGGTGAGTGATGTCGAATATGGCTTCGACGCCAACGGTTCAAAGAAACGAACTGGTAGGTGTGCCCCCTAAGCCGATAGGAATAACATGGTGGAGCAATGATGGATTATGGTAGTAACATGAAATGAATATGGACCTTAGTTTTATTCGTCTTCCTAATGGTTCAAAACGAGTCACTCGACCACCAATGATGTCTAACGACTTGCGTATTGGGGCAGTATCCCTCACTCCACGATGGTGGTAAAACTGCTAACTGCTTTGCCACAAACGACAGCTCTTGTTTTTCCTCATGGGTGGGAATCTAGTCAATATGGTGGGGGTCGTTTTCCTTTTCGATTGGCAGGTCCTGTTAATGGCCAGTTACTTCGGGGTTCCTATGGTACTCCTCACAATGATTTTTAGGGCTATACCCAAGTACTTCCCATAGTTTTACGGATGGGACTTATGTCCCAATCTGGATGTTATTATGTTAATTGATTCTTTTTAATGGCTCTGCTTGGGGTCATGAACCGAGCATGTTCAGTTAATGGTGTGAGTGTGTGCACCTGTATGTAAAAGGTTTCCTTCAAATCTTGAAACAAAAATGGGTAACAAGGGACTTTTGTAGGAAATCAACAAGTGGCTATAACAGATAAGGTATGGACAGAAAAAACAGGTCTAGACAAAGGGTTGGGACAGATAGGGGTCTGAACCAGGGAAAAAAAGCAGACTGTAAATTGACAGTCGCGCCTATAAAAGGAACATACGTGATCTGGGTCACACATGACATAAATGCATAGGCGATCTGGAAAGAGAACAATCGACTCGCGTCGAACATAGATTTAGACGCGATTGTTCACTTGGAAATGGGTCATAAGGGTGACTGGGGTCACTTCATCAGCTGGGATAGGAACAATCCAAATTTGTGAGCTAGGTCGCGTGTATCAGGGCTAAGGTCACGCTTATTGGGCCGAAAGAAGCAACTGGGTCGCGGATTCTAGCCCGATAGGAGCGATTGGTGCCGAACAGGAAAAAATCAGAAAGATAGAGCCGACAAGGGCCAAGGGGAAGGCACAAATTAAGAGAAGGTTCAGATTGGTCGCGCGGGGGCTTGATTGGTGACGAATGAGGGCCGAAACTAGTAACAAATATGTAGCAACCTGCAAAACAGAGATTGTTATCGAACGAATAGTGGAGTTTCCAAAACTATAACAGGGATTTCTCTCTTGTTATGTGCAAAAGCACCAGCCTTACGTCAATGGGACAGTAAGGGAGAGTTCATGAAAAACTTAAAACAATGAAACAAATTAGTAACAAAATCAAATATATATACGAGGGCTAAAGTAAATAAAATACAAAATAAACAAATGTTATACCTTCTTTCTGTAAAGTGGGCCACCGTGGCCGTCTCAGAAGTGGTTCGCCTCTCCACAGGCTGGTTCTCCAGGTGGGTACGGAGAATGTCTCGACGTACTAAGTGGGAATGGTATGGAAATGAGATGGTGGAAATATGGTGTGTGAATACATGAGAGAAAAAGGTGTCCCAACGTACTCACGAAATGAAAATGTGAAAAAAGGTATTTTTGGAGAGCCCTTCACAATGTATTTATAGAATGAATATAGGGTTTTTTGACCCAATGTGGTAACCCATGGTTTTTTTTGTTCCATGGTATTTCCCTATGGTTTTCTCTCTTTTAGGGGTTTTACACCTTTTTTAGGGGTTTTAACCCTTTTATAGGGTTTTTGACCCTTTTTTGGAGAGAGTGAAGGTAGACCATAGTAAATAATAATGTTTTAGACCATTTTTTGTGGAAAATACAATTGTGAAGGTCAAAAGTAAGGTGACTATTGTAGGAATATGATGTATGTATGTGGTTTAGGCCATGTAGAGCTAGGTGAACAATTTTTTGTGTTAACAATATTTTTGCACCATCTTAAATAGTTCTTCTCTCTTATCCTTCGTTCTTCAATATTCTTGGTACTTCACAAGAAATACCCATTGAATCTGATCCCACGTTGCAACAATTTTGCCACCCAAACTCATAAACCATTGTAAGGCATTATCTTTCAAGGTGGCGGGAATTAATTTCAATTGTTGCTCACTAGAGGTATATTCATAACTTCGAAAGATAATGTTGAATTCGAAGAGGAATTCATTTGGATCCTCTGTAGACTTCCCATGAAAGTGCAATAATACTGAAGATGAAATATTTTTCATAGGGTCCTGTCCAGTTGTTTATTGAATAGGGAACTGAAGTGTGGAAAATATATCCTCATGCTAGATGTCATCATTATCATTGTCATTATCCCCTAATACTTATTCATGATCGCCATGATGACTTTCGTTATTCATGATCACCTCTTCCTCTCGATTTTATTGCTTCTTATGATCTTCAAACTTCTGTCAAAAATGCAACCACTCTTCTTTAGTAACTTCCTCCCTGTTGATTCAATATACCTCCTCTGGTCCACCTTCCCCCACATAAATTTCCCTATCCCTTGGAATCTATTCCATAGGGTCACCAGGTGGTGTCGCAGATCCTACCAATCTCTCCACAATTGACATTGATGTTTCCAGCCTAGGAGGAACAAGGATTCTTCTTACAGATGATGGTCCTCGATATAGAGCTCTAGTAGAAGAATCAACCCTAGAAATTAGTTCATCAATGAATGTATTTCTTCTTATTCCTGGTCTACAGCCACAACCTCTTTCACCTGGTAAGTTAGTGCTTTGGGGGGTTCTGGGAATTTCCTATTGAGTTCTTCTTGTATTCACGCAAGCTTATTTAATCATACATTATTCTCAAGGTAGGAACCCATTCGGTCTGTTGAAGGATGTGCAGCTCTTCACTGCGTCTTATCGCCCCTGCACCCTGAAAACTAGAATAACTAAAATAAATCGAACCAATCAACTACCAACTATGTCTAACAATTGCCTTCCCCGAAAACGATGCCAAAATGTTGGTCACTCTATATACTCATTAAGTATCATAACAAGCAGAGTGCTCAATATAAATTGTCAACCCAGGGAATTTTTTTTATTTCAAAGGTAATTAGCAAAATATATGCATAAACATCTTCAGTAGATGATAAATAAAATGCAAGTCATTCGATCCTAATCACTGCTCAGTAAACTCAACATCCCGTAGAAAACCAAACTAAATCATCAATCTAGGAATTGTGAAGGACTTCTAATTCCTACAATATCAATCCCACGACTTATAATCTAAGAATAAATCAACCTAGAATTACTTTTGTAGAAAGTTAAATCCTATTTACTTTTGCAGAGATTTAAATCCTATTTTACTGAATCAGAACAATAAAAAACCATCAATAAAAACAACCAATTCATAAAAGCAATGATCTATCTAATTCAACAAACTATAAGAAAGATGAATGATAACACTACACAGGGGATGAGTATGTCTCTAACAACTAATGATAGTCAAAACACTTTTGCATAAGGGAAAATATTACTCTACACAGTCGACTGTCACACTACACTATCACATCAAACCAAAGAAAAACATAATAATGTGATTAGTTTATGAATGTTGTTGCAACTATCTATGAATGTATCACACTGAAATTACACACTAATAAAAAAACAATTGAAACTAAAACATCTACTACTACCAGCAACTCTGTAAGAAGGTGAGCCCTAGACTTCGAACATAGATGTTGTGGAAGGCTCAACAAAATATACAATGGAACAATATTTAGAATTGCAGCTCCTTTTATTAAAAATGACTCAAGTATAGTTACAGTCTCCTCTCGTATATCTCTGTCAAAATGCCAAACCCCATTTCCACTTGCCCGTCCAACATAGGTGTCGATGCTCTGACATGGCTTGGGCGCACTGAAAATATGTGCATGACTTAGCGGTGTGCTTTAATATAATGAACACACCAATTAACATACTATGATAAACAAAGTAATGAGACTGTTCATCTTTGGAAATGGAGGCCACCATGTACGGTGCTCTTAAATTTCTTAAGCACGGCGTGATTTTTTAAAACTTTATATAACATTTGTTCATAAACTGTGCATTTGGTTGAAGTAAACGCACTGTTGATGTTGCACTTACTTCAACTGAACACACCATTGATGTTGCGCTTACTTGAACTGAACACACCGTTGATGTTGCGCTTACTTGAAATGAACACACTGGAAATGTATACATTAACCATTATAGACAAATTTAATACCAGTGTGCCCATTCCACGTCAGTCTTCTGGTGACGGTGCTCTAACGTGAAATGGGCACACCGAAATTAAATTTATTGAAAATTGTTAACGATGCTTTCATAAATTAGACACAACATTACACTAATATGATTTAGGCACACCATTATTTCCATCTTACAAATTGTAGTGGTGCGTTGGATATTTGATGCACCACTTTGATCAATTTAATGATTTTAAATATATCATCAGTGCAGTATTATGATAGAAAAGCATCGTAGGTGATGCATGTTTGAAGATAAAGAACTGCGTATGGTGCGTTTGTATTATCCTACTGCACCAATTGTAAGTTTTAATTTTTTTCACAAAAGCTTTTTGTTTAAGTTACTAAATATTATTTCAATTGTATGGATTATGTAATACATACACATGAATGGATACATGTTGCTCAACATGAATGTGAGAAGGTTGACCAATATAACATGATCAGAGCTTGGAAGGCTAGGGAGGGGGAGAGGGATTTGTACCCTTGCCCCATTACTGATCATACCAGAGAGATATTTAGGATTGTTGGCCTCCAAAATTTCTATCAAGAGGCTACATCCCTTAAGGGAAACAATGCATTATTATGTGAATTGATTTGACGTTGGGATCACCGTATGTAGGAATTCTGTGTTGGTGGTGGCTAGTGGTTCCAACCCACTGAGGAGAATATTTATTTCATCACTGGGATATCCAATATAGGGTATTATTTACCCCGATTCCTTGATGTCCTAGTTGGTGTTGCAACCGAGAGTCAACTAGCTTACTCACAGATATATATCAATGATGTTGTCATCCATCTCTATGATTTTCAGGTGAGCGATGGGAAGCTTCAAAGATTTTCTTTTGGTCAAGAGGATTTTAGGTTCCTCTATATTCTACTTATGACGTTGACACACTCCACTTATAATGGGAAACACATTAGTTTCCCCTTATTGTATTATGTTGACTCTTTAGTGCAGATACCTAGATGTATTAGGTGGTATGCCATTTTTTTGCGGCACTTTTTTGTGTGTTTTGGATAGATGTTGTGCAGTCATTATTGGGAGGTATGTTGATGTATTTTTAACTTTGGAATGTATTCACCTATGTATCTTATGTCTTGTACCCCTATGTTTATTTCGGGATGTGTCTGTAATGTAATTGAGTCATGTCATGCCCCGATGTTCCGATCGGGAGGATCTATAGTGTGAACAAGTCATGTTAAGTCATTGTGGGTGACCCTCCTATTGATCAAGGTTTAAAGTCCCCGCAATTCTTGGGCACTAGGGTTATTAGACTCACCTAGTGAAGTCGGACACGTATTTTCAGCAAAATAAGGTTGGACTAACTCTCCTCCTTAGGGTGCATCTTTCTGTCGAAGCAGAATCCAATTCTGAGGTTTTTCAATTTTGGACCCGACATTGCTGCCGGAAATTAGGGCTTTCCACAGAAGTGGAATTTTTTAGTGATCCTAGGCTTGGATTGAGCTCCTCCCCAAAATTGAAGTTAGGTATCAAGTTCAAAGCATTTGGTTGGACAGAACTTTGGAAAAACAAAATCCTAATCTGCTCCTAAACCAGCACTGCAAAATTTAAGCTACAAATCCAGATTTGACATCTTGACCTGGTAAGATCTAAATATTTTGTATTTCCATTTGAGGTTCTTAGTTAAGATGTCTCATCATACCAAGCTTGATTAAAATCTTGAGGGAGCTGATAACTTCCGAGCCTAGAAGTATAGGATCTCCTTGGTCCTGGAAGAAAATGAGTTGGACTCCTACATCCATGAGGAGGTTCCAGTTCCAGAGGGAGATGAGGCTAAGGCCTTACATAAGAAGAAGTTGGTTATGGAAAAGAGGATTATTGCTGATTCAATCAAGGATCACCTCATACCATAGGTGTCCTCCCTAAAGACGCCTAAAGCTATGTTTTATGCCCTAACCAAATTGTTTGAAGGGAAGAACATAAACCAGAAGATGAATCTGAGAAACTAGCCGAAGAATGTAAATATCTAGAATGCAGAAACCATCAAGTCTTACTTTACAAGGGTCTCTCAGATCAAGGAACAACTGGAAGCAGTAGATGAAGAAGTAGAAAATGTAGATATTGTGATGACCACCTTGAATGGTATCCCTAGATCATGGGACTCCTTTATTCAAGGGATCTGTGCCAGAAATAAGTTAGTCAAGTTCAACAGACTATGGGAAGAATGCTCTCAAGAAGAAGCTCGGATAGTAGCTCGAGAAGAAAAGATGGGAAGTGAAGATCAAGCTCTCACAGTACAATTCAAGAAAACCAAATCTAGCCACCATAGAAGTAAGTACTCTCATCAAAGGAATAAATATAGAAAGCCTAGAGATTTGTCTAAGTACATTTGCTATACATGTGATGAAAGAGGACATTTTGCTAGAGACTGTCCTAAAATAAAAGTGTCTCTCACAAGAAGAAGGGAAACAAGAGAAGACATCATGCTCATGCTGCAGAGGATGATGAACCTTCCACGAAGAGAAACAGACAAGTCAGTGATGATTCTTCAAGTGATGAAGAATTTGTTCTGATTTCCGCTCTCACGGGAACTATCACACATGGCAGCAATGATTGGCTTATAGACAGTGGTGCTTCCAAGCACATGACAGGATTCAAGGAATCCTTTGTGAAATTATCTGAACATGAATCACCTCACAAGGTGAAACTTGGAGATGACTACCAGTATCCAATAAAAGGTAGTGGGGAATCCTCCTATAAGCTAGACTCTAGAAAGTCTATGACAATGAAGGAGGTATTGCTTGTACCAGGACTAAAGAAGAATCTCCTCTCCATATCTGCAGTAGATGCAAAAGGAATGAGGGTTGCATTTATAGATGGTCAAGTCATCATGTGGCCAAAAGGAAAGACCATTGATGATGCAGTAGTGATTGGGGAACAAGAAGGAGGCTTATACAAATTGAAGGGCCATCCAGAACAAGCTTTGGTTCATGACTCGGTAGAACCAAATGAGCTTTGGCATAGAAGGATTGCACATGTGCATTACAAAGCACTGCCACTTGCAAGCAAAGCTGTTGAAGGACTCCTAGAAATGCAGTCAAAACATGAAGGTGTATGCAAAGGATGTGTGAAAGGGAAGAACACAAAGAAGACATTTCCAAGTAGCAAGAGCAAAGCAAAAGGAATCTTGGAAATCATCCATTCCGATGTGTGTAGTCCTATGTCATCCAGTTCACTAAGCGGGTATGCATACTATGTTTCTTTTATTGATGATTTTTCTAGAAAAGCATGGATATACTTTATGAAGAACAAAGATGAAGTATTCAGTAAGTTCAAGAAATTAAAATCCTTGATCAAGAACCACACTAAAAAAAAGATCAAGACCTTGCGATCAGATAATGGCGGAGAATTCACTTCGAATGAATTCAAAGAGCTATGTAAAGACTCAGGGATTAAGAGGGAGTTGTCCACTCCTTATAATCCTCAACAGAATGGGATTACAGAAAGGAAGAATAGAAATATCATGGAAGTTGCAAGAGCAATGCTTCATGATCAAGATCTTCCTATGCATCTTTGGGCAGAAGCTGCCAGAACAACGATGTATGTACAGAACCGTACTCCACACAGAGTACTAGAGAACAAGACTCCTGAAGGAGTCTTCTCCAGCAAGAAACCAGAAGTCAGCCATCTCAGAATATTCGACTGTCCAGTGTACATTCACATTCCAAAAGAGAATAGGACAAAATTAGATCCTTCAGGAAAGAAGGGTATATTTGTGGGATACTCTGAAAGCTCTAAGGCTTACAGAATATACTTCCCAGGGTTCAAGAAGATTGAAATTAGAAGAGATGTAACATTTGACTAAGATTCAACCTACATCAAATCCAGGAAGAAACCAACTAAAGAACCTGAAGAAACAAGAGAACCTAGAATTCATGATACAATCATGAACGAAGAAATTCAAGAAGAAGATCGAGAATTAGAAGAACCTCAAGAACCTGTAGATCCACCTTTGGAGAAGAATCCTCATAAGAGGAAACCTTCTTGGGTACGTGAAATTATCCAAGGTGCATAAGATATGGAGCTTTGGAAGAAACACCAAGAGGAAGAAAGAGAACTAGATCATGTTCTAGTTATGTAGCCTTGCTATGTGACATTATTGATAAAGAACCTTCCAAATATGAAGAAGTGGCAGAATGAAAGAATGGAAGGATGCTATGATCGAAGAGTATTAATCGATCATGAAGAATGATGTTTGGGATGGTGTCCCAAGACCAGAAGGAAAGTCCATTGTAACTTCCAAATGGATCTACAAGATCAAGCATGCTGCAGATGGCAGCATCGAGAAATATAAAGAAAGATTTGTTGCTCGTGGTTTCTCCCAGAAAGAAGGAATAGATTATGAAGAAACCTTTGCACCTGTAGCTAGATACACTTCCATCAGTACTTGCTCTAGCTATAGTGATGAAATGGAGGATACTCCAGATGGATGTCAAGACTGCTTTCTTGAATGGTGTAGTGGAAGATGAAGTGTATTTGGAACAACCACTCGGTTTTGAGACACATGACAGAGAGTCTCATGTAAGTAGATTGAAGAAAGCCCTGTACAGTTTGAAACAGGCACCCAGGACATGGTACAGTAGAATTGATGGTTTCCTATCTAGTTTGGGATTTACCAAGAGTAAATCAGATTCTAACCTTTACTACAAGGTTGAATATGGAAATCCAATGATACTCCTACTATATGTGGATGATCTGTTTGTAACAGGTATGGATGGGTTGATTGCTGATACGAAGAGGAAACTTGCTGCTGAGTTTGAAATGAAAGACTTGGGAATGATGCACTATTTATTAGGCATGGAGGTGTGGCAGAATGTAGATGGGATCTTCCTTGGACAAGGGAAGTTTGCAGTAGAGATCCTAAAGAGATTCGGGATGATGGACTGCAAGGCCATAATCACACCTATGGCATCGAACCTGAACCTATTGAGTAATGCTTCATCAGAAGCGGTTGATGCTACGATGTATCCTCAGATGATTGGGTTCTTGATGTACCTGATGAACATGAGACCATATATTTTCTTTTCTATGAACACCTTGATCCAGTTCTTGACAGATCCAAGACATGTTCACTTGATTGCTGCAAATCATAGTCTGAGGTACCTGAAGGGTATTGTTGACTGTGGGCTCAAGTACGAGGCAAATCAGAAGATTGACCTGGAGGGTTATGTTGATTCATATTGGGCAGGCAGTGCCATTTATAGGAAGATCACTTCATGATGTTGCTTCAGTATGGGATTAGGTGTTATCTCTTGGTTTAGCAGGAAGCAATCTTGTGTGGCACTGAGTACAGCTGAAGCAGAGTATGTTGCAGCTTGTTTAGCTAGTTGTGAGGTAGTATGGATGAGGAAGCTACTGTCTGATTTATTTGATCTCGAGATGGATGCTACTTGTATATATTGCAAAAACCAGAGTTTTGTGAAGTTGTCAGAGAACCTTGTGTTCCATGAAAAGTTGAAGCATATCAAGATCAAGTATCACTATATCAGGGATATGGTGCATAGAGGAGTAGTGAAGCTCCAATATGTTGCGACGGAGGGACAAATAGCTGATGTATTGATGAAGCCATTAACTAGAGTGAAGTTTGATTACTTCAGGGAGAATATTGGTGTTCTCCAGATCAAGGTTCCCTCCAAGGGGAAATTATGAGACCGAGAGCCATTCTGATATGGTGAGAGGATTAAGTTCCTTCCATGGTCAGATGTAAGGGTTGATGCATTCTATCATGGTGAGAGGATTTGGTTCCTTCCATGTCAGATATGAGTGCTAAGACATTCTGATGTGATTGTAGGATTGGTCCTTACATGATCATATGTAAGGGCTAAATGTCATTCTTGGAATGGATGCACCTGGTTAGTTACTAGGAAAACTCAGTCTGGGACTAAGGGCCATTCTGATATTACTGTAGGATGTAGTCTTACATGATCAGATGTGAGTGCATGGCCATTCTGATGTGATTGAGGGATGTGTTCCCACTTAATTAGATACAAGGGTTGATGCCATTCTCTGGGAGAATGGAGGCACCTGGTCAGTTACCAGGAATCCCCAGTTTGGGACTGAGAGCCCTTTCGATGCGGTGTTTTCAAGCATGGTTGGATGTAAGTGCAGAGCCCTTTTGATGTGGTGTTTTCGAACATGGTCGAATGTAAGTGTAGAGCCCTTTCGATGAGGTGTTTTCAAACATGGTCGAATATAAGTGCTGAGCCCTTCCGATGTGGTGTTTTTGAACATGGTCAGATGTAAGTGTAGAGTCTTTTTGATGCAGTGTGTTCGCACATGGTCGGATATAAGTGCTGAGCTATTCTGGCGCAATGTGTTTACACATGGTCATATGTGAGTGATGGGCCTTTCTGACAAGATGAGGTCAGATGTGAGTGCTGGGCGTGCCTTTCTGACAAGATGAGGTCATATGTAAGATCTGGGCGGGTTGTTCTGACTTAGGGTTAGATATAAGCGCTGATGAAGACCTACATGAAGGGTAGGCCTACAACTAGCATGAAAAAGGGCTGGCTCTGTAGAACTTCCTGTGACGAGAATAATCGAGAGATAGCACCGATGATGATGATGATGATCCAGACTTGATGATGATCCAGATGTGATGATGACCCAGACTTGATGATGATCTAGATCAAGTGATGATCCATATTTGATGATGACACAGTGATGATCCAATGGTCATGATGATCCAGATCTTGTGATGAAGAAGACTTGAAGAACAAAATGACTTGAATACAATGATGACTTGAAGACGAAGAAGACTTGAATATGAAGACAACTTGAAGATGAAGATGACTTGAAGATGATGATGCCGAGATGATCCAGTCGATGCAGAGAAGAAGACCAGTGCTGAAAATTGTGTCGAAAGAATACCTTCCTAGTTAAGAGGGAGTGTTGATGTATTTGTAACTTCAGAATGTATTCACCTATGTATCTTATGTCTTGTACCCCGATGTTTATTCTGGGATGTGTCTGTAATGTAATGGAGTCATGTCATGCCCCGATGTTCCGATTGGGAGGATCTATAATGTAAAAAAGTCATGTCAATTCATTATGGGTAACCCTCCTATTGATCAAGGGTTAAAGTCCCCGCAGTTTTGGGGCACTAGGGTTATTAGACTCACCTAGTGAAGTTGGCCATAGTTGGGTTTAGTCAAGTCAAGAATTAGTATAAATAGAGAGCTAGCCTCTCTATTTATGATACACTCACTCACACTCAGTTGTAGCGCATAGCTGAGGAAGAAGAAGACACTGGGGCTAGGAAGAAAGAGGTTGATTCTGTCGAGAGATCATATTACTGTTTTGGGGTTTTACTTTTGGTGCTGATTCTATCTTCGAGGAAGTTGTGGGGTTTTCTCCATTTATGGTTTCCCCAAGGAAAAACACTGTGTTCATTGTTTCTTGTGTTTGATTGTTGTGCTTGTTATTCTCTCAGTTAAAGATCCTAATAATGCTAGCTTAATGTTAAAAATCTAACAAGGTCCAACTTCCATTTCGGTTCATAGATTTTTTGTTTATTTTTTGAGAGGTTTCCAACCACTATTCCATCATATGACCACCTACCTCCTAGGATGATGACTGAGGTGCGTATGCGCATGTGATGGAGATGTTGGCTAGTGAGGATGACCATGCACTTGACATGGTGCCATATCCATATGCCGACATTGATTAGAGAGGCTTCCCAGAGATTTTTTCCAAGTGGATGAGACACCTAATGACATAGGTAGTATTAATGTTATGTTTAAATTACTGTAGTTGCATTTTATTCTCCTTGTACTTAATGCAAATGAAATATGTTATAAATATTAATTTTTTTAATGAAATTATCTAATTATTATTATGTACTATATATTTTTCAAATATTGGCACATTTGATGCAGAGACCTCCTTCTCCCTCTCATGATGATGAGGATATGGAGGAGAAAGATCATGCGGACCCACATGAGGTGGATGCTAGACATCCTAGGAACCATCCATGTAGGCCTTAGGATAGATATAAGAGGTTGGCCAGATTGTTGCCTGTAGGTGTACAACATGTGCACTAGCATGATATTCGCGATGACCCTGATCTTGCAGAGATATGAAGGATTAGTCCTCATCATATGAGGTTATTGAAGCAACTTGTTGTTGATGCACACTTTGAATTGCATTCGTCATTTTCACTTTGTCCTCAGCCTCTACCTCCTTCCCCTCAACCTTCGACATCTCATCTACCTCCTCACCTTCCACATTTGACATCTCATCCACATCCTCCACCCCCACCTTTGACATCTCATGCACCTCCTCCTCCACATCTGTCATCATATAGTCCTATACCTCTACTCGACTATCCATACGATCCTATGTCATCATCATCTTCTCTACTCGTGCTAGACCGACCCTTGGGTCCTACTCATCACCTCGACCATCCACCATCTTCTAATGCACCCACTGATATTTTAGAGATGCTTAGGCATGGCCATACACTACATATTAATGGACCTATCCTTTCTGCTATCAATCCTTTTTTTGTTTCTAGTATGGGTATTGATGCCTCTGGATCTATTGGCAGAGGTGTTGATGTTTTCTTTGGCTCTATTGGTGGAGGTGATGATGCATATACTAGATTTAGTAGGAGAGATACTGATGATGCCTCTGCTGGAAAAGGTGGAGCAGATATGTCGTAGGAATTATTGCACTAGAGATATATTATTATTTTTACATATTGTATTATGAGTTCGATGTTATATATGTTCATATTTATATATATACTGCATTTTTCATGTTTATGTTTATGTTTATGTTGATGTTTATTTATTTATGTGGTGAAAATGATGATCATGGGAAATTAATTATGTTTATGTGTATTATTAGTTATGCGTGTTACATATTGATATTTAAATATGTTATTTGCAGTATATGTTACATGAATATGGGACATAACATTTATGATGGTACACTCATGCTTATTTTTGGTTTTATGTTAATGATGGTATGATGGCATATATGACGGTGTTTATTTTTATGTTTCTTAGATGCTGACAATGATAATAATGGTATGTTTATGTTTATGTCATGAAAATGACGATGATGCATTTACATTTTTGTTAAAAATTATGGTTATGTTGATGTTAGTATGATGATGTTTATGTTATGTTTATGATTCCATGATCATGATGTTTATGTTTATTAGGTGTTGAAAATGATGATGATCATATGCTTATGTACTAAAAAAACTTTGTACTATTAAAAATCGCGTGGGTCTTTAAATCACTAATTTTTTATTTAGTCAACAAAAACATCACAATTTGCATTGTAAATTATAGATGGATTTGTGGCAACTCTATGATTTATGATTGTTCTATAATTTGTCATAGTATCATGTTTTTTATTATTATAGTTTCTCATAGTATTATGTTTATGTAATAATTTTTTTTATAGTTGGCGTTCATATTGTTCTTATCTAATTTCTATGGATATTATAATTTATTGTAATTTTCTTAATAATGTAGTAATATTTGTCATAATATTATACATATATAGTAATTTATTTATTTTGTTACAACTATGTGTTGAGCATTACAAAATTTTATATATATATATATATATATATATATATATATATGATTTTTAATAAGGAAATTAACACTTCATCATACAATGTTGACGTATAACTTAATTATGTATTCAAAAGATAAACATAAATGAATTTTATTTAATTTATAGCTTTAATTGACAAACATCATAACAAAAAATCAAGTACCACCATGTAATATTATTATAATATATGAATATCAATATGAAAAAAAAATGTATATATGAACATCAATATGACCTATCAATTTATCATTAAACATTTTAAATTTTTTGACAATAACTCACTTTACAATAACAAAAATCAAAACTTTAATTGGAAGAAAGACAAATACTTAATTAAAAAAGCACCATTTTCTCTCAATTGTAAACCGAAATGTTGCATTCTCCAAACTTATTAATTATTATTAATCATGATGATGTTCACTATATAGTATATATTTAGTCCACATTCAAAGATTACATTTTATACCCTCTAAAAATGAGGTTTAAAGCTAGCTAGTGTTAAAAAAAATGCAATTATTTATTGATGTAATAACACTATTATTTTTAAAGGATTGTTGTGTTACTTTGCTAATATTAATTTTTGCTAATTTTATTTGATAACACTAGAATAATTTTTAATTGAATAATAATTTCAAAACTATGAAAAATTTAAGATATCAAATATTTATGAAATTTGAGTTTGTCAATGGATATATCTAATTTCTAAAATAGTATAGATTCATATTAGTTATATAAATTATTAGACTAACATAGGATTATGTTATTATTAATTTACATTAATTAATAAAATATAAATCAACTATTTTATATCGATACGTATATCAAATAATTTTAGTGAAATATACAACCATGGCTTTAATTTAGAAATCAAAACTATGTAACTATTTACAAACCATAAAATAAGGTCATGAATAAATATTAAGCATACATCTAATTTGTTAATTGCTTCGTATAATACATCCTTATTGTCTCAACCAACTCTAAGATGGAGTTTAACCTCATAGAAATGTAGAGATTCAAAAATTCAATCCAACTTAATTAATATAACATATTTACTTAAGCCATTTTTCCTCTTAAAGAATATTCCATACCTACACCTTCATCCTTAAAAGCGGCATTTCCTCTATTTTTTCTATTCAAAAGAAATTGCAAACATTATAACAAAAGTGTCATAAATCAATGCAATTATAATTCTTAGCATTATAATTTATAACAAAAGCATCATGAAATACAAACATTCAAATATTGATGGAGAAATTAGAGAACAACTTAAATTTTCTTGTAAATTGCATTGTTATCAAGGCCATAAATCAAGTCATTGCAGAGCATCTCAACTTTTCTTGTAGGTTACGTTGTTATCAAGGCCATAAATTAATTGAACCTAATCTAATCATATAATAAAAAAATTACATTAATCTAACATAAATGCCATAAATTAATGCAATTATAATTCTTAACAGTATTCATAACAAAAACATCATAAAATACAAGCATTAATGCAATATTAATATAGAAATTAGGGAACACCTTCAAGGTCAGAAGAATATGTTAGCCTTTACTTTCAACAAATAAATTAAAATTGAATCATGTAAGTTGTTTACATGGTGTATTTATATGTAGAAAGAAGACACAATATGAGTAATTTGTGTTAGATGTACAACTTCGGGAGTCATCCTCCATGAGACTTATTGTGTCAAGTCCGGAACTTATGTTGTATTAAGTTCAGATCCTCTTCATGAGACTTGTTATGTCAATTCCGGAACTTATGTTGTATTAAGTTCACTAAATTATTATGTTAAGTTAAAGAGCTTGTGTTGTATCAAGATAGGACCTTGATCAAGTCCTAGTCGGGAGAGATGCTTGTACTAGGATCTTATGGTTAATATCATGACCTTATGTTAAGGTCTTAGACTTGTTTTGTATCAAGTCCATAATGTATGGTGTATCAAGTTCACATGACTTATGTTGTATTTGTTTAAATTATTGTTCCATTGATCTACACGAAACGAGTGCAATTGAATAGTATTATTGTGCAGTGGAATGGAATGAAAAATACACACTAAACAAGACAAATTTCACAGAAAAATGATTAGTTTTGCTCATTAAAATTACAATATTATCTTCATTAATCCCAGAAATATACAACAATGTTACATAAAGGAGAATTTGAATCATGTGGATATGATTTGAATATACCAACTCAATCTAACTGACTAGATAACTAGAAGTGCCTAAATCACTATCAGAGCTCACTAGTCTAACTCCAGATGTCTAATTCAATCTCTCAACTAGTTAAACTGATGAGGTATGTGAGAATAGGCACCTAACCCCATGCAACCATGCAAGACTGACACTAGTTGAATTGGAGGGCATCTAACTAAATGTAACTAGAGCATAACTTAGCTTAACTAGTTACCAACTACCAACAACTGAAGGAGGTTGGTGGTGGCACTCCCAGTGGCTCCTAAATTGTAGGGATTGGTATCAGAGGAACATAAAATGATGCATGAACATGCAGTCAGTTGCAGTTAACCTCTATATGTGTTCCCCACACTCTAGTGGTTGGTACAGGTGGCACCAATAGCCCAAGTGGACCCAATGGTACTAGTGGAACCAATATTAATTAATGAATCCTAAGTTAAGAAAATATAATCTAATAGACTAAGTATGGGCAAGGGAGGATTATAAATCCTAACACCCCCCTTAATATTAACTTGGACAACTATGGGCCCTAGAAACAAGGTCAAAAGTCACCCATTACAATATAAAATAATTAAAAAATGTTGCTTAATAAACCGAGGAAATAGGGGAAAACCTCATGGGAAACCCATCCCCTCAAGATAAGCACGAACAAGAAATATAAGCTATTATTAGGACACACTTTGTGTAAAATAACACTTGGTTGCAATGTATTGGGAAACATAATGCTCCTTACATTCATCCCACATATTTCTAGAGTTCAATACATATCAACCCACTATCACGATATTCCTTTACGTTATTCTTGTTGAATGTGTCTTATTACCTGCACCTAAAGATAACACATTGGAAAGATTCTAAGTCCACTTGAATGATATATGGTATCTTTTCGACATAACCCAACATCCCTCCTATTAGGTTTCAATCATGGTGGCTAGCATGAATAGATTGGTTGAACTCGACTTCCACTCCACAACCTTATGTAACATGACCACCATCAACATCCTTGGTGTCAAAAAGATGTCCATATTCCCACATAGATGGGAACAAATGCATCTGTATGAAAGTTAACAAATGATGGTGTCATATGTCTAAAAAACAAAACATTAATATATTAAATATAGATGTTACAGTTCAAAGTTTCATTATAATGTTTGAAATGTACATAAACATTTTATTACCGAGTTTTTGCCACGTTTTTGCACCCGATCCAAATGTTTAGCGCACCCTCCTCTTCTGGCAGGTAACGACCGGATGCAACATATTTCTCTCTGACTTGGTATGCAACCCAACTGTTGGGACAAATCATTGGCATACTTTATTTTAAATGGTATGGAAAAGTGAAACCACATGAATTTTTTTCTATCAATGTCTCATTCCCTCCTCTTCTCTTCATACAATGGGACCCACGACTTGTTGCCTCTTCATTGTAAAGAATGGATTTATTGATTGCATAAATTTCTAAATTTGTTGTTGTATTCAAGGCAAGAAAACCACATTCAATACCTATGGGATCCAATATAGATTTTGAAGTTTGTTGTGAATAGTTACTATGTGGAAATGTGAATATCGAAATATAAGTGACTTAATCTTTATCAAGTGCCTTTTTCCTTTCATTTCCAGTAACTCTGCTTCCCTTTTGTCTGCATCATGTTCATCATCCCAAATTATTGCGCCTGGTGCATCGTGGATTTGCTTAATGTACTCACTCACATAATAGAATGACTCATATACTATATACCCCTCTGGTTTTTCCCTCTGCCGAAAAAATCCCTTCAATTTTTTCATGTACCTATCTAAGAAGAACATCCAACGACACAATACAACCCTGACTAATTAAACTTTATCTACTAGGTGAGTTAGAATATGAATTTGCAAGTCCATGAAATTTGACAGTAGTTCCTTCTCAAACATACAAACAATGTCTGCTATCTCTTGACACCTTTGAGGAATGCTAGCAATGCAAATCTCCTTTGATGTGATCCATCGTATAAATGAAGATAGTCTAGATATGGCATGCCGCAAGTCATCGAGAAATTCATGGTTCACATACCCACGCAAAAATAATGGATAATGACACTACATATTAAACAAAAACAATTAATTTTATTTTAACTTGTGTGGTAAAATTTATAAAAGAATAATAAAATCATTTTTTGGACATTATATGTACCCTTAGAAGGTTGAGATGGTCATATGATTTCAAACTCGTCAACTTTTTGGCTGCAGTGAAGTAGCGTCATAGAGAAGACCCATAACAAGAGGGTGACTTAATTCCCAATATAACTTCTTTTTACAAATTAATATCTTCTTTCTTCAAAATACATGGGGAATTTTTTTTTAATATGAAAAATAGTGGCCATCCTCTCCTCTATTTTCTTGTCTTGGCCAATGCTTATTTTTAGTAATTGAAGAAATAAGATCTCTTTTGAGTTTCAACATGTCACTTTTTTTTTATGATATGCGACGCCATAAAGAACATGAAACATTTTTAAATATATGCATGGGATCTAGTAAGTGGGAAATCTTAAGATGCTCCCAATATGGGACCTCATAAAATATCGATTTTCTGTTCATCCCTTCGGGCATTTTCTCATCACAAGTGTTGAAGAATTAAGGATGATAGGTTCCCCATTTGAATTGAACATCTTTTCAATTTCCTTCTCCTTCTCTCTATCATATGCCCTAAGCCAATAAGTCAATGTCACTATTTTAGGAATTTGGGTTCTCCCTGGTTTACCATTGAAAGTAGACGTTGTTCTTCTATAAGGGTGGTTTTCTGGGAGAAATACCCTAGATAAGTCGTATACTAGATTTTGTAGGTATTTGTACCATATATATTTAATATAACGTCCACAACATTTACATCAATGATAACCTTTTGTTACAAGACCTGCGATGTTATGGTATACATAACACATTGTCAGTGCTTAAGATCAATATAGTCAGAACGAATTAAATATGCCAAAAAAAAATTGTTTTGAATATAAACAAATCAAACAACATATTTACTTGAGAAAACTCCCAACCCTAGATAATCACATGTGGTGTACGCACTGATGCCAAACGATGTAAAAATCCTCTATGATGTGATTGGTCTCAATACATCATATACATGTAACCCTTCCCATAATTCCTTAAACACTTCGATCGATGGTCACAGGTAAGCATCCATATTCTTCACTTGTATTCTACCAGGGACTATAAGAGCCAACATAAGATGTTCATTCTTTACAAAAAACCATGGGGGGGTATTGTTATTGATCAACAATATAGGCCAAAAAATATAGGTGTTTTATGGTTGGGAATATGGGTTGATTCCATTAATGGATATTCTCAATCTATGGTTGTGTACTTTATCCTTGAATTTATCGAGCCATGTATCCTCTATATGCTTCATGGCTATTGAATCTTTTGGGATTCACAAAACTCCTTCCTCACTTCAATGCGTTGCATGCCATCCCTCCAACATAATTAATTCTTTGCAACATACAAGCCTTTGAATCCTTGGGATTATAAGCATGTGCCTCAATATCTTATGAGGAGGAGCATGTTCTTTAGCCTTGTTATTTGATAATTGATTTTATGTACCTTCCATGCCCACATTTTGGACATACCTCTTTGTTTTCATATTCACATCTAAATAGAATACAATCATTGGTACACACATGATATGATATGTACTCAACACCCAACATTTTTAACATTTCCTTTTCCTCCTTGCAGCTTCTAGGAAAGACATGATCATTCAGAAGTACCTTATATTCGAATAACCTATAGTTATTGGGCAATAAAAATTTACAATGTCACTTAACGTTCATAAAATTGACCATTTTCAATGATCATATTTGTGTAACAAGATTCCTCAAAATATAAGGTAGTTGCCTGGTCACTAACATCAACATCGTTGAAAAATTTGCGTTAGACATGCCACACTTTGATTTCAACTTATACAGTAACATTGTCGTCCCCAATTGTGTATACATTGACAATGACCGACCAGGTTCAAAGAGAGGTGCAAAATTTTCTGTTTTAAGGATTTCGAATAAGGCTTCAGTGATACAAGCACCATCCCCTAGCTCATTGTCCTGGAATGTATGAAACAACATTGCATCCATGGCACTCCTTTGTCGTAATAATTCATCCATACCAACGTCTAATTCATTGCCTCCATTTCCAACATGTGAAGAACTACTATCACAGTAGGAATTCCTAATTGGTGAGGATGGGCACAATGGAAATTGAATAGGTGGTTGATTCAACCATGTTTGGTATGCTTCCTCTCCAAGTTGTGCTATTTTTTTTCAACCTTGTATCGATTTGACATTGTATTAGGGTGCAATAGAAGATGGTAGGCATGTCTCTCATCTTCAGAATCCCGATTTAAAAAATATTGAACATTACAATGATGAAGTTAGTAAGCACAACACAATTGGCTTGATCTATATTATACAAAAAAATTATTTCAGTAGCACAAGAATAATTTCCAATACAAAATGAGAAGTTGCAAACAATTTATAAAACAAACATTCAGATTGAGCGGTGAAAGGTTAACATGATTTCCACATTAAATATAGAAATAAGAAACCGAGCAACACATTTTCAAATTCAATTTATAATTTAAATTAACAATTTATAAAACATATTTTCAAACTAAGAAATACATTAACATCTCTCCAATTGTAAATTGACAAATATAGTTAATTAATATTTTTTTTCTTATGCCCCAATGGAACATCTAAGGGTAATCCCAATGCGATATGTCTTTGTTGAGCGGTTAGTGGTCTATGAAAGTTGCAGTTTATTAACAATTTGTCACTAGGAGACATACTGTGTATTGCATGTACACCAACAAATATTGATGCTTTTCTTTTCATAAAGAACTCCTGGTCATTGAAGTGTTCCTCAAATGAATAATTTGCAGAAAAAACAGAGCACCTAGAACTATTTATGAACGTTGCAATATTCCCATGAGCACGTGGAAGACCATCTATATAAAATAGGTTCTTCTTGTTAAAGTTCCCAGAAACATAACCATTCATGCACATACTATACATGGAAATCCTATGCTTGTATTTAACAATATTCAAGTAATCATATTGACAATAGATAGGACCACAAAATGGCATAAGTGCTACCGATTGTTTGAGAGGAACAAGTACATGTGAAAGGATAAACAACACAATATTTGTAGCATCAATATTAGACTTCACAATCATACAACAATTACCACAAAAAGATAATTCGATCCCAACATCAGGAACAAGTAGAGAATATGAACAAGTGCCATACAAAGTGCGGTTGTAATAAGTTTGATATTTACTTTGCGAATTCACAGGAAGGGAGAAATCATCGCTACCCTCCAACAATTAAACGAACATCGGTGTGTACTAGGAAATTTTTTCTCTCAACTCATGCAATTTTTTGGATCATCTAGTAGAGATGATTTGGGTGAAATTCAAATCATACTTTGTATCACTAGAAATTTCATTTGACTGACCATAAGCAGAGGGTTTCTTCAATTTAGGATGATACGTAGTTGTTTTCACTTCGAACTTTTTCAAAAAAGAGCATAGGGAAGAGTTCCTGTGTGTCTTTTCTATACCACCTATTGGATTATTTACTGCAATAGGGGGTATTAGACCATCAACATGGGTAATATATCATTGGTGTAATGGGTGAGTGTGACTTGCTGAGGGTTATCCTTCAACCCTTGACATTTTGAACAACCGCAAACTACTGGGGTGTCATATAAGAGTTCTAGCTCACGATAATTACTGTCGATGAACCTGGATTGTGACTTGAAGACGACATGTTACAATTTGTGGGGTAAAGCGACTGCCCATTTTCATCTATGAAATGATTGCGGTATCTTGCTCCTAATAAGAGCTTACAATGTTTTGGAACTGTTATAATGTCTTGTACATCCGAACTCGAACCTGGATTGGGAGCCTGTAATAAAGAATAAATTGATATAATTTTAGATTCACATGGATAAGTAGCATAAATTCAAATAAATAGTGAAAATATAAATACAAATTTAACTTACTGGGGATGGAAAGGGAGAACCCATTGAAATTTGAACATGATTGAATGAGTTGGAATCTGAAGAATTGTCCATTTGATACTACAATTTTTTATCCTTGCATTTGATCCAAATAAACAATCAAAATACATCTCTACAATCCTAATTTTTTTTCAAGAAATATATTCCAATCTAACTTTCAATATAGTTTAGAAACCACTCTATTTGAACAAGGTGAATTTAAGCAACATATTGTTACTATGAAATATTGTAATTTTCGTTGTTAAATAATAGAAGAAAAATTGAGATGAATATATAGTTTTAGGTGGAAACACAAAAACCCTACATTAATTATTTTTAGCAGTACATCTATTTAAATATACAAGAACTGGTTCCCTTTCACTTAATAAACATGCCTGTGCACAACAACTATAAATGCTCCACAAAAATAATCTCCACAACAACTCCCTCAAGGGAAAATATCCAGTTCATTTGGTAGCAAATATTTATACATGCATTATACATAGTTATTCCTACCGGCACGTGACATAAATACAAACGCATTGGTGCATTACTTGTAGAGGAGCACCCATAAATTGGAATTTTAATCCTACACAAAAGCTCCCATAGTAGAAAATATCCACTACATTTGGTAGCCGATATTTATACATGCATTCTTACATCTATTTGCATTCTGTTGCGTTTTGTAAATAAAACTACACCGGTGCGCGCAATAAGTATGCATGCATTGTCGTATTCTTTTTTAAGTCGTGGGATATTTGTGTGTATTACATAGTGACACACCGGTGCGTTATAGAGACAGGTGCACTGAAATGAGGAAAGTTGAAATTTAAAAGAAAAATGCACAAACTATGCAAGCCCTAAAGTGAAAAATGGGGGCAATTTAAGTTCAAAAAAGTAATTTAAAAGTGTGTTTAAAAGCAAAAAACCTAACATTAATTCATTCTTTTTTCTGAAATTTTTTACGGGAGAGATTTCAAATAGGGACTTACGTAGGAGGTCTTTGGAGCAATTGGATTACTCTGAAGATCAAAATTAGTCAGGTATGTTGAATGAGATAGAACCGTGTGTAGTAAAAATCTCATGTAAATAATAGTGTAGATGTTATTACTTATTTAGAAATAAAGTACATTTAGAAAAAAAAACTTTGTATGTACCTTTAATGTTGAAACCCTTCTCATATCTGTGCTTATTTTTGTTTGTTGTGGTTGCAAAATTTTAGATTAGGGTTTAAATCCCTCTACTATTTCACAAAATTACAATTTCACCTTTTAGAGAGTTTATATTTGTTGAATTTTTGAAAATATATAGAAATCTTAGGGCAAGATGGGTTAGTTATTTGGATCGAAACTATAATGAGTTAGACCTAATTTTTATTTTATATATATATTTTTTATTATTTTGAAAAAAATGAATCTGCCAAATTTGGTGTGTTTTATTTTCAAAACGCATAAGTGTGCATGTCGTAATGGCACTCCGCTGTCGAGATACACCACAAAATGTTTTTTCATTTTTCTGTTAACGGTTGTCTGTATTCGACGGGGTTATACAAAATAACACTTATAATGGCGGAATGGTGTACACATTGTAGTTCTGTTGGAATAAAACACCATTGTATGACCAAACTGTAATTCAAGGATGAAGTATGTAACCGGTGTTTCTATGTTGTATAAACGAATCAATGATTTTATGTGACTAAACGTACCAATGCATCTATATATGGATACACACTGGTGTACTTGAATTTATAAAACCCACCATTGTCATAGTTGTTTTCTGTTTTTGAAGGTCTATAATTTGTTTGGATAATATTTTGATAGATTCTATATTTAATGGTCTAGGTTGTTTATTGATAAAATGCATGGTATGAGTTCAATGAATAAAAAATTCAGTCAACGTGGTGGAATCACATCTAGGATTACAAAGAAGGAAAGTGGTTCTAATTATTTTTTGTATTGAAATTAATTTATTTGAATTATTTGGAAATTTTACTAATATGTATTGTTAATGAGTGAAATGCAAAGCCAAAAAATAAGGAAGCTTGATAATATTCTTACCAATCTAATTCCAGAAGAGAGTAAAAAATTGATGGAAATGTTGTAAATGGATGAATCAGATGAATAAAAAAGAAGTGAATATGAATTATTTCTTTAAGTTTGAATAGTAATTTAGTTATGATTATTCACTAATATGTTTCAAATAATCTACTACACATATGTTGAATGTTATGTAGGGACTGACAACAACGAAATTCAATGTCATCATAAGAAAAAAAACCATGGGATATGCAAAAGATGATTGATTGGTCCTTAGCTCATCTGGAGTGGCGCTGGAAGTTAATAGAAGGGGTAAAGAATTTTATAATACTATGAGGTATATAGTGGAAAGCATGTATATATGTACTTTTCACTTACAATACAGAAACCAATCAAATGATCTGAAAAATCAGATCATATGTAAACTACAAGAGGCGTTCCCATAACAATGGTTAATGAGACATGTTAGACTTGTAAAAGAAAAAGCATACAACAACAAAAAAGAATCATTGAAAAGGTAATATTCCTAAACATGTTTATGTAGAAATTATTTGAGTTTATGACTACTACAAAGAGTCATTCCTTGAATAATTTTAGTTCCACTACATTATTTATTTTTCATATCAACATAAAAATTGATTAATGCATTGATTTTACGTTTCTAGGAAGATTATGAAAATCCCAAAGGACCAACAAGGTGATATGTGAAATGTGCCAGTATGGGTGTCCAAAAAAGTGTACAATGAGATGGTTAAGGAAATGGACATAATTGCATCGCAAGAGGATGCATATCAATATCAACGTGCTTCAAATGTATGAAATCATTGTTTATTAGGATTATGTAAATATCATTAATTAATTCAACATTAAACATTCATTTTCAATTGTTTTGTTAATGAAGAAAATAAAACAAAATGGAACCCAATTAATACAGAAGACAAGATGCCACTGAAGAAAGGGGTTGATAGCAAAGTTTGTGAGTATTTGTGATTTCCTTATAAAAATTAAGATTTTGTAGTGGTTGTGATTTGTATATTTGATTTTTTTTTTCCACTGCCAATCCTTGTATGGCTTCAAACATGTATTAACATACATAGAGGAACCATGAGGTGAATTAATTGACATTGGGTCAAGCAAGGGTTATGAGTGTATGTAGGCGTATTAAAAATTAATTATGGATTTTGTGAGTATCTACTTTTTTTTTAATTTTGCCATTTTATAATTAAAATAAATCATTTATATTAAATCTATCATTAATTAATGTGACATGGCATATAACTTGTAGGAAAAAAAGTATGAAGTGGAGCCAACAGAAGACTTGTTGATGGAAGGCATGAGACATGGTTTTGAAAGAATGTGTATCATTCATGACTCAATTATTACTATGCAAGTACGCCACTTTTCAATTTACATTCATGTACACTATCTATTTTATTTTTCATTATTATCGACAATGTAGATGCACTCCCTACACTTTATTTTTATGTTTGGAGAAGGAAGCTAAACCAGAAGAGGACAACAATCGATCCAATCATCAAAACATTAAGCAACATAACCTAAGTGACGCAAGTGGATCGAGCACCGATAATGGTTCCAACGAAGAATGCTGATCCATATTTAATTTTGATATTAATGCAAGCTGTTGTAACTTGCTATATATTTTGAAATAATAGTCTGTGAAAATCAAACATTTTGTATAATAACATACTGAACATACTGTCAGAAATGAAAAACAATGGGTTACCAACAAGTGTAACAATTACATGCATGCTAACATTTTGGTTATTGTTATCTCTATGTAGTGCTATCTTGAATGAAAAAGGCAGTGTTATTGATGTATAATAAAATAAATATTTTTATTCAATTGCTTTCTCAATGTTATTGTCAAATGTTACATGTGAAATGGTAAATTGTTAATTAAATGTATGGATGATTAAATATTAGAATTGATGTTTGCATCTATGATATTTCAATTTCAAATAAAGAATGTAATATATATATATATATATATATATATATACTAATGATTCTGATACAACTTTTGGAGGAGTCACGGGACAAAAAAATGAATAAAATCCATATGGAATCTATTTTGTTAGTAAAAATCTTGCACTAGCTTGTCCTTCTATTGGAAAAAGACCAGGAAAGCTATGATAGGATGGATCTAAGATGTCTCTGCCACCTGCTATGGTTTTGATCACGATGAGCTCTGTAATAGGCGGAGGTCAGCCACCTCCCAACCCTCCTCATGTGGCCACCGTCTCCTTCAAACGACTCTTATCATCCCAAGGTAAGAAGCCTATTCCATATCCTCTCCCCAAGTTCGTGAAAAATATGGCTGGTGTCCCNAACCCTCCTCATGTGGCCACCGTCTCCTTCAAACGACTCTTATCATCCCAAGGTAAGAAGCCTATTCCATATCCTCTCCCCAAGTTCGTGAAAAATATGGCTGGGGTCCCTATTATTGCTCTATCTCCTGATCATCCGATGCAAATCACATTGTATTTGGAATATTGATCTCTCATAGGTCAGTTTAAAGGGCTTTGGCCTTCTCCGAGAACAACATACAACTGGATCCAAAAGAATTGGCAACCACTGATCTCCAATAGTGTCACATATTATGTTGTAGGAAGATTATTTTTTTTGTTTGAATTCATCACAAAGGAGGATCGAGATCTAATCTTTCAAAGTGGTCCTTACTTCATGGGACCCCAATGACTCTACCTAAATCATTGGACCCCCAATTTTTTATCTGAATATAGACATCCCCAAAGTTGTCCCAGTGTGGGTTCGACTTCTCAATCTGTCGATCCATTGCTGGATTTCTTCTTCATTACAAACTGTTGGAAATGGGTTAGGCAAGTAAATTGACAAAGAAATTACCAAAGATTAATACTACTATGCCCGAATTTGTGTGGAAGTAGATATAGAGGGAACTAACCTCAGTCAAACAACACATTTCGTGAATACAGTGTGGTTGTAAGACCATCTTCGATGTCTTCCACTTGTTATTTAAAAACCATGTATAAATTCATTTAAATAGAACCAACGGCATGGAGGTAAGACCATCCATGATGGCACCCGCAATATCATTGAAATCCGCATAGGATTGTGAAACCAATATGCTTAAAACCCTCACAAAGAAACAAGGTCTTAAATCCTTATATAAACAGAGGGTAAACCCTTTGGGTTTTGAATGAAATACAATTATATTATGCAGATTTGGAGTCCTCTCCTATCGAATCCTCCATGCTTAGGTTTAAGCACCTGCACCAACACATATAAAAACACATTAAGCTATGGGTTGCTTCAAACCACTGTATGAAACAAAATCACAGAGATAGGTTTTCTTGGTGTTACCTAAGGCATCTAAGGATGCAGACTTGGGAGGAGGTGACCTTATCTCCCCCCTCTCTGGTGCCCTGCACTTGCAAAAGTTTATTTCACCATTAGAATCGCATAAATAACCAAAAGGAAAAACTGAAACAAGTTTTATAAACATTATAAATTTACCTTGGGCGAGTTGCAGAGAGGGATAGGGGTCATCTGCTACGAAGTTACCCTTATCCCTTCTTTTCATGCAACGTGATAATATACTATCACTTTATGCCTTAAATGAACGAATTCACCAAATGAAGTTTACGATGTTCTATAGCTCTTACCTATTAAGCATGGCAGGGCACACAGTCGAGTTGATGGCAGGGTCGTGGAGGGATGAGAAGCATACTACAAACCGTCGTAGAAGTCATGGAAGCCAGGAAACCCTTAGAAATAAAAAATTTACACAATTCCATTAACACTATGGCAACAACTCTACACCTGAAACCCTAACACAAGAGCCATTCACAGAGCAAAGCTTCGACTCTTGTCCTCTACAAACCAACGATGAAATGCAACTAACGAAGGTTTCAGACAACCAAAAACACATAATAAAAACCTTATGAAACCATTAAAATCTTGTCATATAGGTGGATGGACGAGATCCTCTCTCGAGCCAGCTTGAAGGGCCTAGCTGCATTGTCAACCCGCAGCCAGGACAAATCATTAAATCTCCAAGTCAACCAAGGTACAAGATTATAATTCATGGTCCATAATCATTGAAATTCAAATGTTTTAATCAATATTGAACCATGTGATAAAACATCAATCTAAAAAACCAGATAATATAATGCAAAAACCATGGCATAGACCATGTCACATCATATCCCATTATAATATACCAAGAAACCTTGTTTATAACTTATAACCTTTGCATCACATATCAGTGAAGGTTTTACACTATGGTAAAGACCGTACACTTTACACCTCCACACTTTATGATGGGGTCCTCACAATGTACACCATGAGCTTAGGTTATGGTAAGTCCCATGGCCTTTTAAACCTCAATAAAACACACTAGTGTACATGGCTTAGTTGGTAGATTCTTAAGCAAATTGTTTTTTTCCTTAAACTAGTGAACTATTGGATTCTCGTTATGGCCGTCAATCTGGGGAATGGGATACCGATTCCAGACTGTGATATTGTTTAGAGATTGATAGTCAATACAGAGTTACCATGTCCCATATTTCTTCTGTACCAACACAACTAGGCTCCCACGAGGTGAGGATCTGGGTTGAATGTGCCCCTTTTGGATTAACACTTGAATATGGTGTTTGATTTCTTAATTCTCCATGAGGGAAGGCTTGTATAATGACCCATTAGGTAAATGCATGTCAGGAATGAAATCAATGGGATGCTTGGCCTGACAATGTACTAGAACCCCAACAGGTGTGGTTAAGATTTCTTTATATGCTTCCACGATCTTGTCCACCTGTTTCTACTGCGTAGAGGGGTTATGTGTGGAGGTGGTGGTTATTGCTATGATATTTCTTTAATCCTTTGAATGAACCATGAAGAGTACAAATTTCCTTGTTTGGGATATTACCTTCCTGCATTGCTTCGTTGTGATGAGAGACACTGCAGTACGAAAAAGTGTCACTGGTATCCTGTAGAGTTTCTTTCCCAAAGTAATAATGACACTATGAGATATAGACTCACACACAACATGAATTTTACGCATATATGGTTGCTCTAAAATAAAATCACAAACTTCAAGTGGGGAGACATCACATATTACCTCATATTTGAAGGGCTTGATGTCGTCGGAGAGGCGGAATTGTTGAATGACGTGGATGTCTTGTCCATGGCTCAACCAACCAATGTTTTAGGGTTGGGGATATGGAACCATTAAAAGCTTCAATATTTTGATGACCTTGACCAAGATGAGGTTCTTCTGATTACCATTATCAACAATGAAATGTAGCGGATTCCCCAACACCCATAGCTACGAATGGAGAAGGTACTCCCCTTCCTCTGGCTCCTCTGACTCTTCCGTTTGGATCTTTGTGGATGCAATGGTGGCACTAGGTGTTGCGTATGTGATATTCTTACCCCTTTGTTTCTCTACATCAATGTCTAAGTCAGAGTTTGGATCTGGGGATTTTGTCTCAGCTAACAATGATTGTTTTGAGCAACATTCATTAGTGTTGTGATAAGGGATTTTGTGGAACTAGCATCACTTTCCAATGTCTTTCTTTGATTTCCATTACCCTTATTTGTATGCAGATTGGAATATTTCTCGGGACTTTTTCCATTCTTTATTTGTCATTTGGGTTGTGAATTAGGGCCATTTTCCCCGGCTTATGCTGTTGATTTGCAGACCCAAAATATTGCTTATTCTTTTGCTTAAACTTTTGCTCGATCTTGACAACATATAGGTAAGTTTCTTCCTAGTGAGTATATGTCCAGGGAATCCATATCCGAATGAATGTAACTATGCAGGAAACTATGATAATTTAGAACCAAGCATCATTCAGAGTTTCTAATACCCATCTTTGAGCACCGGGTATGGAATATATTAATATACTTTGGCACCATTTGGTCTCTTTCCTGGCACAATGTCGTCCACCGGGTGTATTGGTCATCATAGTTTCCGACTGGGTAGAATTCCCCTTTTACGGTGTCAACAAAAGATGACCAAGTGGGTTTTGTATTGATTATATCAGATTCATCCCTCACATGCCTCTTGCAGTACCCATCCCACCAGTCTTTGAAATGGGGGAGGGACTTAAGGAGCGCGAAGGTGATCTTTTCACTGTCAGAAATTTTTTGAACAGAGAAGTAACCTTCGAATAGACTCAACCATTTTTCCAAAGAATTTGCATTTATTTGTCCTTCACATAGGGGGATGTCAAATATAAATTGTACCTTGAAGGGAGTCACACCCATGAAACAACTGCTCGATGAAGGTGCATCTTCCGCCATAGGCATTCTTCAAAGGATCTGGGCAAAGTTATCCATCATCTCATTCTTCTTTCGCGCAAGGTCTTTCTCGAGAAACAATTTAATAGGATCTCCTACTCTATCATATTTATTTTTTCTCTTGCCATGTGAGGCTACTTGGGATGATGAGAGGTATTTTCCCCAAGCTCAACTAGTTCGATACCCAACTCTCAATATTCATATCTCATCAGAGACATGCACTGGTAAACCACAAGAGCAGGAAGCTATGATACCAGTGATCTAGATTTATGTGAGAATAAAATGAAAGAGAATATATATTGACATACATAGATATATGGCAATAAACATAGTGATATAATAAACTCAAATTCTATTAAATGAATGAAACAATCATCAAACTACAAAACAAAAGCAGCTAGAATGGTGGTAGTTGTATCTCTGAGAAGAGATGCGGTGGCTACACTCACTCATGACAAGATGAAGACAAAAGGAGGTTGAAGAGCCTTTTATCATAAATCCTTGGAGATGAATAAAAACCTAACCCTAACCCTAGGAGATGAATTGTCATAAAGTTGATGGCCCCAATGTGGTTAGTTGAACAATCAACTTCTCGGGGTCGTAATGTTTTCATATGATCTCTGTTTCTGGCACTCGATAGCCCGTTGGAAAGGTATGTCCAAGATTTTCAACTTTCGAGTGGGGCCAAATGAATCCAAAAAAAAAATTCCCCCCATGAATCACCAAACAACGTCCCCCCCCTTATAAATCAATGGTCTCCATTTTTTTGAGTGCCCCCATCAAATGGGGAAGCATGTATTGAACTTGACTCCCGGTGAGAAAATTTCCTTATTGGAGGAGCTTCCCTTCTTTGACAACTCGATGTAGTTGGATCTTCTGCTAGTGGGTTCCCTTAACCTATGTGTCCATGATCTGATCAATGGTTTCTTGTTCCATGCATTTAGGATTAAGCTCTGTAGGTGTCAATAGTTTTTCCAACTCCGAGGTGTGCAACAGTGGTGAAAAGTATGGTCGTAGGATCTCCACATTGAATACTGGGTGTAGGTCAAGGAATGGAGGAATGCTTAATTCAAAGGAATTATCACCAACTACTTTAGTGATGGTGTATGTCCCATATCGAAGTGGACGAAGATTGTGATGGGGTCCTCTGAGCCTTTCTTTTTGCAAATGAAACCAAGCCTTATCCCCAACCTAGAACTTGTGTGGAACCTAATGCTAGTCATGCCACTGCTTGTATTTAGTATTGGTATTTTACAAAATGTCATGGACCTATTGGAGGATGTGTTGGATTTGTTCAATAAATATACTGGCCTTATCAGCCTTAGCTTGAGCATGGGAAGATTCCTCCTGTGTGGATGCAACAGGCATAGCTACATCAATTGGGGCCAGTGGTTGGAAACACAAGCACACCTTAAAAAGGTTTTGACTGGTAGAGCTATGAAGATCTCTTTTATAGCTATGTTGAACATAAGGAAATCTCTCATCCCATGTGTGGGGATGTTTAGAATTATAGATTCTCATAATATGCACAATCATTTGGTTGACTACCTTTGTTTGTCCATCGGTTTGGGGGTGGAAGGTAGTCGATTTGTTTATCTTGATATCCCTCAATGACCATAGACTATACCAGAAAGTGGTCAGGATCCTATTGTCTTGATCTAAAATGATATTCTGTGGTATCCCAAAATTAACCCTAACATGCTTAAAGAATAGTTTAGTGGTGGCTTTGGCAGAGATTCTCTTCTTGCAAGCTATCATAATAGCCATCTTATAGAAGTGATCACCAACCAAAAACACATAGTCATTACCATGATTAGTTGAAGGTATTCCTAACATGTAATCCATGGATATGGATTCCCATGGCCCATTCTGAGTGGGAAGAGGGGTGTACAACCCTTGATTTTTGACGGTTGGTTTCGTGATGACATAGGCAGTGCAGGATCTGACATATCGACTGATGTCTTACCAAAGTTTGGGATAATCAAAATACTTCTACAAGACTATCACTGTCTTCTTAGTACCAAATTTCCCTACCACCCGACTGTAATGCACTTCCCAAATCATCTTCCTACACTCACTTGAAGGAACACAAATATGGCCTAGGTGGCATAGAAATCATTCCTAGAGATGAAATTCTGCCACTCATGTACCCGCACACAAGTATTGGTAGATGTGAGCAAACTCAGGATCATTTTCATATAGTTGAGGCCACCCAAAGGTATTATGGTCATAAGAGTTGAGCATAGTGGTTAATGTTTCTACTCGAGGTCAATTGAGGAAATAAATGACTGATTGGTGCCACCCTTATTATATTTAATTTTTAGATGGAACTCCTACAAGTAAGTGGACCACTTTTGGTGTAGGTAATTATGTAAATTTCCTTGGGTTTGCATGAACTACAAGGGCTTGTGATAAGTGTGGATGACTATTTCCTTTCTAAGGATGTAACGCTTCCATTGGCGACAGGCCTGGACAATGGAGTACATTTCCTTATCATAAGTGGGGTACTGGTGGATTGTATCTGAAAGTGTCTCATTGTGATGTGCCACTAGATGTAAATGTTGAGTGAGGACCGCACCAACTATGTAGTCTAAAGGATCTTTCTCGATCTCAAAGGGTTGTTGCAAATCTAGTAAGGTAAGCATGGGTGTCAAACATAAGATTTTCTTCAACTCATCAAATGTGTCTTGTTGTGTCTTGGAACAGGTGAACTTGGCCTTAGATCCACCTTTAGTCACTTGGATAATGGACCAAGCAATATTAGAGAATCCCAACACAAATGTATGATAGAAGTTTTCAAGGCCTAGGAAGCTACGAATATCTGTGACAATCGTTGGGGTCGGTCAATCGCAAATGTATTGGATCTTGGATGGATCTACATGAATGCCATTTTTTTCCACAATGTATCCCATATACCGAACCCTTTCCATTCCAAATGATCACTTCTCTATATTGGCATATAACTTGTGTTCCTGCAGGGTTCTGATGACCTAGTGGATATGTTGCAAATGTTCTACCCATGTTCTACTATAGACGAGGATATCATATATATATATGAACAAAAAGGAATTGGTGAATTTCCATAGAATGCCATCCATCATTCTCATGAAGGTTGTTGGAGCATAGTCAAGCCAAAAGGCATGACCAGCCACTCAAAAATTCCTTCCCAAGATTTGAAGGAAATCTTCCAGAAATCAGTGTGCTCAATTGGCACTTGATGATAGCCGAACTTCAGTTCAATCTTGTTGAAATACTTGTCCCCCTTGAGGAGGTCGTCTATCCAGGAAATGGGATATCGATTTCAAAGTGTGATGTTTTTTAGAGATTGGTAGTCAATATAGAGTCGCCATGTACCATATTTCTTCTGTACCAACACAATTGGGCTCCCACAAGGTAAGGATTTGGGTCGAATGTGCCCATTTTGTATCAACTCTTGAATCTGGCGTTCAATTTATTCATTCTCCATGAGGGAACTCCTGGATACTGGCCCATTAGGTAAAGCCACACTCGAGATAAAATCAATGGAATGATTGACCTGACAATGTACTGGAACACCAACAGGTGTGGTGAATATGTCTTTGTATGCTTCCCCGATCTTGTCCATCTATTTTTGTTGCATAGAGGGCTTTTTTGTGGAGGCAATGGATGTTGTGTGATATTTCATTCATGATTGAACATTCATGATGATGATGGATTATTTCTTGATGGAATTCACAATTTATTTTGTGGTTGTATATTTGTACGATATCCTCATATTCAACAAAACTTGGGAAAAACATTTGTAGCACATTCAATACATCCTGAGAACCCAGTGACAACACAAGTTATACACAAATTTGGAGAAATTCCATTTGACATGGAGAGACTTTAATATCTAGGAAACTTCATGGGTGAACATGTGGTGCATGTGGAGCCAACCAAGATCCAAGTCATTTGCAACTGGTCATCCTTGATGACTCTAATAAAGCTTTACAACTTCTTGGACATCATCAATTTATATCTTAGGTTCATGTTAGGGTTCTCTCATATCACTTGGCCCATGACCCAAGTGACCATGGTGGGGTCAAAGCCAAGTTTATTTGGTTTGAATCACAACAGAAAGCATTCAAGAATTTGAAACATTTCCTTTGTTCGACACCATTACTCACCCTACCAGGCCTACAAAAACCCTTCTAGGTTAATACCAATGTTTGATTGTTTTTCCATTAGGGTCCTCACTCAATACAAACATTCAGTGTCGTGACATAGTGAGACATGATTTGATGTGGTTTGTAGGTATCCCACCTATGGAAAGGATATTTACTCCATCATGAATACATAGGGAAAGTTGCATAACAACCACCATACAAAGTGGTATATGTTCCTACAAAAACTCCACTTGAACATCAACCTGAGAAGACCAACACAAATCATGTTGTAGACTTCCTCAACCGACCTACAATCATAACCTTGAATACCATGCTCAAGGCTTATGGACATGAGACCTATAGGTGGCCCAAAAAGTATGACAATGACCTTGAATTTATTATTATCTATCAAACATTACATGTAGGAAAACCAATCTCATAATTTTATCTACAAGATGAAATTTTATGCCATCTTGGCCACCTCTATGTTCCTTCAAGCAAGTCTGAGAATACGATTTGGGAGGCACATTACAATCGAGTGATAGGGAACTTCAATATGGAGAACACAATGGTATTATTGTAAAATTATTTATATTGGACAAATATCTAATAGAACATCGACAAGTATATCAGATCATTCACCACCTATGCCATTTCCAAACCTTCCATCAAGAAGAAAGTGTTGTACACTTCCCATCCTACCCCAAATAGAACTTGGGAATCTTTCTCCATGGACTAAATTTTTGGCATGCCTTCAATCAAGCATGGAAACGACTGTGTATTTATGGTTGTTGAATGGTTCTCTAATATGGTTACTTTAATGCCTTGTAAGAAGAACATCACCATAGAGGTCATAGCTAAGCTCTTCTTTGAGCATTTTTGGATTCATTTTGGATTTCCATAGACCATTATTTTAGATTGAGACATTAGGTTCTTAAGTAATTTCTTGTCCAACCTATGGTCGATGATGGACACTTAGATGATGAAATTGAATTCCTTTCACATGCACACCGATGGATAGACGGAGGTAGTCAACATGATCAGTGTGCATATTTTGAGAAGGTACAACTCTAAACACCCATGCACATGGGATGAGAGACTTCCTTATGTTCAACATAGCTACAACAGATCCCTTTATAGTTCTATCGATCATGTCACTTTCCAAGTGTGTTTTAAGTTTGAGAAATTAGCCCTAATTTACATAGCACTACCCATTGCATATACACGTGAAGAATCCTCCCATGCTCAAACTAAGGTTGGTCGAGAAATCAAATTTGTTGAATGGATCTATTGCATTGAACAATAAGTTCATGATATTCCATAGAAATCTAATGCCAAGTACAAATAGTGCCACAATCAATATCAGGTTCCACAATCAATATGTAACTTACACCATTGTTGAGAATTTTTCCTAATTGAGCATTCTCCCTTTCTTGGGCTTGAACCTAGTATTTAATGTGGAGTTGCTTTAACCATATTTTTTGCCTCTATTAGACACGTCGGAGGTGATAGAGCACTTGGCCTCTACATAACTCAACCCCAATTGCATTGAGAAATCTACAATGGATCAGATCATGGACATCTAGATGAGGGTCACCCACTAGTAGAACATACAACTATATGGGTGGTCAAAGTAGGACAACTTATTCACCAAGGCAAGTGTCTCACTAGAAACTAGATTCAACAGACATTTCCACATTTGATGGAGGAAATTGACGCAATGGGGACCATTGTTTCCTAAGGGGAATGATTGATCCAGGTGGATACTAATGGCCACTCACCTGTTCCACTAACTCATAACTTTTCTCAATCTTGGTATTTTTCTACAATTTTTTGGGTGCTCATTTTTTGGGGCATTTTTAGGCCCAAAACAATTTATTTTGGCCCTATGACGAATGAGAATTACCTAAGGCTTCCCCAGTCCATGTTTGAATTTTTTTTTATTTTTGAGTTCTTTACAATGGGCTATAGTGTACCCCAAACAAAGTTTGTATGTGAAAATCGCAACTCTAGGATATCAATGTATCAACTAGATTCCTTAAAGCCCACATTCATTTTGCTCACTTCATCTCCTAAAGTTAAGGTTTTAGATATATAGAATTTTTGCCTCCTTTTTTCCTAACTAATAGACCTTTTTTTATTCTTATCAAACAAAATTCAGTTTTTCATTAACATTTTGAGACCTTATATCTTAATGACCCTCTATTTGAACGAGTAAACCTTTTTATTTCCTATCATACATACTTACATTTAACATCAAAAATTTTGATAGTTCCACATACTTTATATGATGATTTTAAGAGTTTATTAGTATCTACATACCTTTAGTAATTTATTTCCATTGATATTCAAGAAAATGCACTCATTCAATGTAAGAGATTTTGATAGGGAGTAATCTAAACTCTATACTATTTGCACCCAAAATCCGGTGAGTTTTCTTCTCAAAAACCAACAGAAATTGTTCAAATGGTAGTTTTCAGTGATTGGAATTGTATATTATGGAAAAACTTGTCAACAAAGGTGCAAATGGTCTAGAGTTTAGCCAACTCATTTAGCTAGTATTCATTTTCAACTCAATTGATGGCAATGTCTATTTTTGGGTCATATGAAAATGTATGGATTTTAAATCAAGGACAAATGTTATGTTTTACACATGGATCAATAGTAAAATTTTAGATGATATTGTCGGGTTGAAAGGATTTTTCTTGTACTTTACAAATCTGAAAAGCCAATATTAACAACAAAGTAAGTTACAAAACTAAAAATCCAATCTTAACAACGAAGAAGTATGTTACAAAACTTAAAATCAAGCTACAAAAATTGAGTGGTCTAGTATGATGCTTCAAGTGTCCTATGTACAAAGAGATCAGTATTTCAAATGAGCACTTGGGCAGTACACCGTGGGCAATAGTATTGGTCAATGAGGATTGGATTCCCCACGTTGTTCATTTGTAGGTTCTCAAATGTTAATCCCTTGGTGAAGCCCTTTCCTCCTTGCCATGTTTTGATTCTAACTCCATTGTCAGTGCCGGTGAAAGAAACTCCATTTACAGTGACGTTGCTGACTCCATTACAATCAGGATATTTCCCAAGGCTCCCACACTGCATATAAATAATATCCCAAATCGATTCGGTTGTCAGGAAAGTGCATTGAGCACTCATATTCCAACAAGAATTAGTTATCAAACTTATATTTCACCTGATTCCATGGCCTGGTCCACAAGTAACTTGTTCAATGACAAGGTTGGAAGTTCTTTCCAAAATACCAATACAATCATCCCTTGCAATAGGATAGGTCAGGGAAGTGAAGTGCATTGAACGCTCATATTCCAATTGAAATTAATTATCAAACTTATATTTCACCTGATTCCATGGCCTGGTCCGCAAGTAACTTGTTCAATGACAAGGTTGGAAGTTCCTTCCAAAATGCCAATACAATCATCCCCTATAGTAGGACAGGACAATACAACCAAAGTTAAAGATTTATGATCTTTAATAAAATAGTATAGTATAATATATTTTAAAGTTTGTTGATCCACCTGTTCCTATGTTGCTATTTTGAATAGGGACATTGGAAGCAGATATGTGAATTCCATCGGTGTTGGGGCTGTCCACTGGAGCACGGATAGTCAATCCCTCTACCAGGATGTTGTTAGACGCAGTAATGGTTATGTAATGTCCTGGTTTTGGCCCCATTTGCATTCAAAGATACATNTTTTGGGCATCATGTAAATATGCACATCAATTAAAATAAACCTACATCCAGCTACGACGGTGCAACGTTGAATGAAAAGGGCATGATTCCTAAGGTTAAGGGGGGAGGGTTGTCCAACCCGTAGGGGTCATTGGGAGTTTTCCATGTGTTGGCCACCCATTTAAACTTATGTTGTCTATTATTTGGGAGTAGTTATTGCTGAGTAGTGGTGGGTGTGGTAGGACTATCAGTCCTTTCCCACATGCCCACTCCACTAGCGGACTCTTCCTCTTCACGTCGCTGGGGGCAGGGGGGGGGACATGCCATTCTTCCCACTCACTCCACTCTCCCACGATTCCACTCCCTCGGAGTTTCTGTTATTTCTCACCCTCACACAGAGGGGGATTCAATTTTCCTCTCGCACCGTTGGGTTCTCCATCGAGGGTTTTTGTCTTGACCATCTCACGCCGGTGGGGGTTTGTTCTCTTCGCCTTGGCACGCACAGGAATTCAGGGGTGCTGCTTTTCCTCGCGCATTGCTTGGGGAATTTCCCCATCGTTTTATTTAATCTTCACACACAGGCCGAAAATCAGATGGTTTTTACCTCACGCAGGGGTTGGGGGATTGTGATCTCATGCGGCAAGATGGAAGAGCAGCCTGAGGGGCACAACTCTGCTATGTGTATGCTTTCCCTATCAACGCTAGGAATCCGTGTTCTTCCCCATATGCGGACTATGTAAGGTTCCCATTGTTTCATTATTTGGATTGGGTTGTTGATCTTCCTTGGTCTTGGTCGTTGCATGTGCAAACATATTTTTGGTGCCGCTGAGTTGTTTTGGCCACGCTAGGGCCAAGAACAACTTTGAGTCAACTTGTTGACTTGAGCTGTGTTCACCTTTTTAATTTGGGGATTGTCACACTGCTGTCTTTATCTTCTTCACAGAGCTGTGAGGGGTTTGTTTTACTGCGGTATGCAGTGGTTGGTCTTCAGACTGTTGAGAGTAGGATTATAGGTTGGGTATGCTTGAGAAAACTGGTGTTTGGAACCACTTAGACAGAGTTAGACAGCTGGCTTTCTTCTCCACAACCCTTGAAGAGTATTGGAAAGGGAAGTTAGGGCCTGAGGGACTGTGAAGCAGAGAAATGACTGATTCCTGTTGATGGGTGCGTGGATGTCTTAGAAGTCAGGTTAACTCTGGTGTAGGCATCCTTAGCTCTCCATTGAGGCCACCAGCTTAGCATTTAGCCTTTCCTATCTCCTTGATGGCTTGATAAACCCTACTATGTGGGCTTGGCTGATTTGTGTACCTTCGCTATGTGTAAGCCTGCTTAACCCTTATACCTTGGGGAATCATGCCCAACTCAGGGGTGGCAGTGTTGCTGAGAGATTGATGAGCATGCTGGCCTATGGTTGGGTGGAATGTTGCACCGACGTAGTTGGTTGCAGGATGAATTATTTTTGAGATAAGTATTCTTGACTATTTCGTCTCTACATATATATTTACTGATTAATGAATATGATGAACATGTGGTATGATTGAATGAATGTATGTTTGCTTCCGCTATGTATATGAAGGATTCTGCATCTGAGTGTGTTTTATGTTTTAAGCTTTATATTTCAGCATTATATGCTTGTTCATGTTAATAGGGCTATTTTCCTGGAGGTTTTTGTTTGTTTGGTAGCATCCTCCTCGCCGGTTAGAGGGTCGAGGACGTTACAGTATTGTATTAGAGCAAAGGTTACAGCATGGGCCTGAATGGGCCATGAAAGGTCAGCTAGCAGAGGTGAGTTTCCTTCTGCCCAACAAAAATCAAAAGGAATCTATGCATGACAAGAGAATTTTGAGAAATTTCTCTTAGTATTGGAACCGTCGGCCCATCGGAGGACTAAGTACGAAGGTCCTCCGACACAGTGGAAGAGTTAGTCTGATGACCACCCGACGGAGGAAAACCAACAGGAAATTTCATAAGTTCGCTAAGGTTCGTCGGCCGTCGACAGAGGATAGAGGATGTGGGAGCCGCAGTTTCGGCGGAGATCAGCCGAAGACCGCCGAAACGCCAACTCCACTTAGCGGAAAGAACCTCCGATGTTGACTGTCGACAATCGACGAAGAATAAGAGGTGGTTGAGCCAATGAAGCAGTGGAAAAAGGAGATTAAAGAAAATTTCTTGGGAAATTTTTCTAAGTCATAAAATCGTCGGTGATCGGTGAGGATGAGTTGATCACATCACCGATACCTAGATGATTCAGTTGCCGATGACCTACATCGGATAAAATTAGTTGATTGGATGTCCACCGTTGCGGCTGGCTAGTGGACTATTCTTACAACGGATAGAGTCCCCAACCGCCGATGCTGCAGAGGAAAGTCCTTCTGACAGATAAAGCAACAGAAAAATTTCCAAAATTTTTCTAAGTCATGAGATCATTGGCGATTGGAAAAGTTTAGTTGTTGGGATCGCCGATGAATAGAGGACCGGATCGCCGATGAATAGAAGATGAAGCTGCTGAGTCTAGTAAAGTGGATCGATGAAGATCAGTTGAAGGGATCGGCGACACCTAGTTTATGAGGTCGCCGAAACGACAATGGGGATCGGTCGATTTGATTGGCAGAAGTTAGCAGTATTGATCACCGATGGAAGTCGGAAAAGTTAGATGATTGTGCGTCCGCCATTACGACTACCTAGAGGACTAATAGCCTGACACCGCAGCACTTAGTGCTTCCGACCGCCGATCGGAAGATTACAGTTGCTATTCGTTCTGACCACCGACAAAGTTATGGCTGTGGAAACTATAGTTGTTGAGACCGCCGATGCAGCGAACAAGGAAAGTAAATGTTCTGGGAAGGAAATTTTTTGAAAAATTTGTCTAAGTACCGGAGATGTCAGAAAAACTTAGTTGTTTGGCTCGTCGATGTGGCGGCAAACATCGGCGGAGTTTAGAGGATCAGACCACTGATGGACGTGATCGAAAAATATTAGAAGATCGTAGCGCCGATCGGAAAAATTAGTCATTCGTGCATCCGTCGTTGCGGCTGTTTAGTGGCCTACGCTCCCGATGGACAGTTGTTCTGAACGTCGATTGAAGAATTATAGTTGAAGAGGCCGCCAATCGAAAAAGATTAACGGTTGGTGAACCTCCATTGCAGAATCCTAGAGAACTAGCCGTCCAATGAGTAGAGGATCCGATCACCGATGCAGATCGGAAGCTTAAACCACTACAAGTCCGACATGCTGGAAGGGAACAGGTGAACAAACTGTTGATGAGCACCGAAGAATTTAGTCGTCTAGGTCTTCGAAGTGTCGGAATACTAGTCCACTAAGGGCCCGAAACGTCGAAAAATTAGTTGGGATGAGACCCGATTTTGACCAAAGAAAAATTAGGGTTTTGCAATGAATTCCTCATTGGGTTTCTCAGCAGTTTTAGGGATGAAAAAGAAGAGAGTTCCAGGTGGCTGAAGTTGACATTTCCGACCAGAATACATTTGGTAAAAAGCATCATTTTTGAAGTGGTGTGGTTTTCACATCCGAGGTCAGAATGAAGCATGTGGATAGGCGTTGGAAAGCTTATCCAGCAGGGAACAAAGGAGAATCACCAGAGTTTGAATGTGGTGCTGAAAAGTACTAGTGATTTATTGATGAAGAAATGTGTGGCTGTCAACATGGACAAATCCAGGAATTGCATGCCTAGAGGTAGCAAGACCATGAAGTCAAACCAACTGTTGTATGGAAAAGGAGTTCCATGCAAGGATGAGGGACTTGAAAAAGGGAAATTTCCTTAAACCTTGTCTTGATAATTATGATTACAAGTTTTATACATAAAATGTATGAGGATATGCCTTGCATGCATAGGATATTACTTGTTGGTAAGAATAGTGAGGATTATACATTTATAATGAGCCACTAATGATAATTATTGCATTGGTTTTAGCATTAGTGAAAAAACCAATGACAACATGGACATGGATGAATATGTTGATGATGCTGACAAATGTGACTAGCGACCCTATGGAGAAAGGGATAAAGCAACAAGTATAGAATCAAAATTTGGTGAGCAAACTTGACAATCTCTTGCAAAGGACCAACCAAACTGGTAATGTCCAGGGTGTAAGTAGGCCCCATGAAGGTAAGAGTTTAATTATGACAATTGCATGGAGTGGTAAAAGGAAGAGGTCTCATACCATGTGGGTATTTGAATTTGATACTGCATTCATATAGAAATGTGTCATGCCTGTATTATGTTGCGATGAGCTTAGTAGGTCAAGGAAAGTAAGCACTGACAATCTTGATTATAGTCATGCATCCTATATGAAGTAGTCATGGTTAGGCCATGCATGGTAGTATCCCTGAATCAATGCAAGGTAGCATTGAGTGGGTAGGAATTAAAATATTTTATAAATCTTGTAGTTGTGCATTGAATGGATGAATATGAAGAGTATGAGTAAATGTTGTAGATATGCATACATAAGTATGGGTGCAAATGTTGTGATGCAATGCATGGATGCATAGAGGTAGTGCATGAGTTATTATGAATAACTAATGGCTGAAATGATGAATTGATGACAATTCTGGAACCATTTCAAGAGCTGTTATGAATGCATGATAGTAAGTTCATGAAGAGGGTAGTCATGATCAATTGGCTGCCGAAAATGCTCTATGGAAGGGCAAGATGGTACAATGATACGCTTATGGAGTAAGGAGTATCTGAACATTTGATTTTGGCATAAATGATGTGACCTTGCAAATTTTAGTATGATAATGATTGCGTGAAGTAAATGAGTTTTGGTAATATTGATGTGCTTAACAGCTGGAAGTGTTTGAATTTTATAAATTCTGAAAATGCTTCAATGATTGTTGCAGCAATGAAAAAAAGTTATATGCATCAAGACTTACTAAGTGTTTGGCTGACTGAGGTTCAGGTTTCGGGTAGGTTGTTTGGGGCATGGAAATTTGGGTAAGACCATGACAAAGGCCGAAATCTACCATGTGAAAGAGCCAAACCTTATGAGAAGAGTCTCATGGGTGTGAAAATAGTTTGTATGCATGATGGGTTGTTAAATTTGAATTGTGAGTTTCGGATTTAAGAAATTGCTAACAACTACTAATCACTATTGGCTTGCATAAAATTGTGTCAGGAGGACGCATTGTAAGTGGGTATTCATGTTATGCTAGTAAGCATAAAATTATAATGGGCATAGTAGTGCTGCTTAGAAGAGACCCACGATTGAGGATCACCTCATTGCCAAGCAAATCAATTTCTGTAGTAAACAGAGTTACAAATTCTTATTGAATTTAATTACTAATGTCATTGCTTGGTTATGGAACAATCAAGTTTGGATTGTATTATCGAATAATGATTGACTATTTGGCTATTTGATGAATGTGCCAGGGATACACACTGCGAGAAGATCATGTGTGATGGCTTGCAGGAGCCAAACTTCATGGGAAGGTTTTCCCTTATATTGGAAATGGGTTTCGAGTGAAACTCCATTGGACATTTTGGGAATGTCTCATCTGCACTACATGTTTGGTAAGCAACATGGGTGAGATGATATAGGATATGTCGGTAAGACATGTGTGGATACAAAATATAAAGAGGAATTGGGATGGAAAACCGAGGGACTGTCAATTCAGAGAAGGGAGCCCCCATTCCTCCTTAACGAAGGAATACTGCATCGGCAAATGGATAAGTGTTCTGTGACCCTAACTAAGAATATGCATGTCAAATTATTAAAATTCCATATGTAGAACATGTTTTGATTTTATTTCAATGATGACCGATTGCTTGAGTATGAATAGGGCCTACATGGCACACACCAAAAAAGGGTGCACATTTTTTCGATGTCGGATCATGGAGGGGTTTTCAATATTGATTACACCCTAGGGAGTGGACGCACTCCTGGTGTCTCAATACTTGATAGTGAATGATGTGAAATATGATTATAGTTTTAGAACAATGATGCTAACGAATATGCTTATATTGATTGTGTTGTCAGGCTAAACCGATGTAGTCTGGTATTGCACACTAAATAGATTGTCAACTCAGAGAAGGGAGTGGTCTCTTGTGTGATATGGGGTAGTGGAATTAGAGCTCACCACTGGAAATGAAACCTGGAAATGGTCATTTATTGTTGATATAAGTGCATGTGTTATTGTTAATGGCCTGATAAACCCAACTGTGTTGGCTTGGCTGATGATTGGTTGTTGATACAAGTGTATTGTTGAGATAAGTACATGCGATTTGTTGACGGTCTGATAAACCCAACTGAAGGTTGGATTGACTATGCCTGATATATATATATATATATATATATATATATAAGGATGTTGCGAAGCATCCTGTGTGCTGAACTAACATCCAAGTCCATAGGCGATCCCAAGGCTTGCAAAGCAAAGCAGGATCCTGTGGACCAATGAGGAAACACACAATACAGATAAGTATTGGACTATTTTGGAATTTCTTGTTTATGAATATACATGTGTATATGATTTGGTTATGATATTCTAAGCTCTGCTTTAAGAGATAAAAACCTATGGGAATAAACTGAACATGTGAATTTATTCAATGTTTGAAATAGGTATCGTTGGAAGCGAGGCCTATGAAAGCATCCTAGAGGTGCATGTGGACATGTTACTGTCTTGAAGAGCTCAGAATGAGCAATAATGAAAAAGGTGCTAGTATGACTATGAAGGTCCTAGTAGCCGAGACAGACCATGCGGGGAGGCTCCATGGTTGAAAGGTCTGAAATAGACTGGAGACACTAAGTGTCATGACCAAGAGGATTGGTCCAGCATTCACGGTGAAGTGAGAGAGGCTGAGAGCATGAAAAGCCACAACGGTAGTGTGGGTTCCAGGATGGAACAAAAGAAAGAGGGGAAAAACTCTTGCTGCTCTCTCTTTCCCTTTTAATTATATATATATTTATGCATTGTGAAAACAAAAGATTGTTGAATGCATGTATGACTGAAAATGGAATGTGTGTATTTGCTTAAGGTAAATTGTGAATGCTGGAATAGTTAATTCCGTGCCCAAGAATGGACATGAATGAGCTCATGTGCCTATTGGGAAGGCATGAAAAATATGAAAGTCTCCTTGATGAGACTTGGACTGTCATACCAATTGGGCAATTAATTGACTGATATTAATTCCTATATTATGCTTGGTCTAACAGAATTTCAATGATGCATTTCATAGGTGAGAAGAGTGAAATCCAGTGGTGCACATTAATCATGGAAGCAGAACAAAAGCTGCTGGACTTGGCTGGAAGTCTCCTTCAAATGATTTCTAGGACCCAAGAGAATCTTGGAGAGATGCTCAAGATATAGAAAAGGCAGAATGAGATGAACCACCAGATTTTGCAACACTCTATTGGTTTGCAAAAGGAGGTAAAAATCCTTCTGGGGGCAATTCGTAAAGGCAGGGAAAGTGGATCAATGATGGGACATTCGCCCAAGAAATCCGTTAAGAAACTTTCCAGGAATGAAGACTCAAAGGAAATTGGGCAGGCAAAGATGAAGCAGCCAGTGAAATGTTGGAAATGTGGAGGACATCATTTATGCCGGGACTGCCCAATGAGGGAACATAAAGAGGGTAGTAGCCACAAAGTTCCTCGACTTGGGGGTGAGCCAAAAGCTGAGAACCAGCAGGAGAAGCTCGTGGAAGCCGAGGGGCTTGGTCCTGAAAGTTCAAAGTAAATAATTGAACATGGGACAGATCTGCAAAATTTTGAAATTTTGATGTGCAAAATGTATATGTATTCCTATGTATTGGAACACCGAGGACAATGTTATTCCAAGGGGGAGGGGATTGTAATGTCCCGGTTTTGACCTCATTTGCATTAAAAGATACATGATGTATATATTGTAATTAATCGTGTTGTGGAGCTAAAGGAAAAAGCCCCACCATCGATTTGGTTGTGTATGTTTTGGCAATAGGGATCTTTGCCAATGGTATATCGTGCTATCCGACACATTATAGTTTTGGGAATCATGTAAATATGCACATCAATTAAAATAAACCTACATCCAGCTACGATGGTGCAATGTTGAATGAAAAGGACATGATTCCTAAGGTTAAGGGAGGGGGGGTTGTCCAACCCGTGGGGGTCATTGGGAGTTTTCCATGTGTTGGCCACCCATTTAAACTTTTGTTGGCTGTTAGTTGCGAGCAATTATTGCTGAGTAGTGGTGGGTGTGGCAGGACTGTCAGTCCTTGCCCACGTGCCCACTCCACCAGCGGACTCTTCCTCTTCACGTCGCTGGGGGCAGGGGGGGACATGCCATTCTTCCCACTCACTCCACTCTCCCACAATCCCACTCCCTCGAAGGTTCTAGTCTTTCTCACCCTCACATAGAGGGGGATTCTATTTTCCTCTCACACCGTTGGGTTCTCCATCGGAGGTTTTTGTCTTGACCATCTCACGCCGGCGGGGGTCTATTCTCTTCACCTTGGCATGCACATGAATTTGGGGGTGTTGGTTTTCCTCACACACCGCTTGGGGAATTTCCCCATCGTTTTGTTTAATCCTCACGTATAGGCCAAAAATTGGATGGTTTTTACCTCACACAGGGGTTGGGGGATTGTGATCTCATGCGACAAGCTGGAAGAGAAGCTTGAGGGGAACGACTCTACTGTGTGTATGCTTTCCCTGTTAATGCGGGAATCTGTATTCTTCCCCATCTGTGGACTGTGTAAGGTTCCCGCTGTTTCATTATGGGATTGGGTTGTTGATCTTCCCTGGTCTTGGTTGCTGCATGTGCAAACATCTTTTGGGTGCCACTGAGTTGTTTTGGCCATGCTAGGGCCAAGAACAACTCTGAGTCGACTTGTTGACTTGAGTTGTGTTCACCTTTTCATTTGGGGATTGTCACATTGTTGTCTTTATCTTCTTCACAGAGCTGTGAGGGATTTGTTTTACTGCGGTATGCAGTGGTTGGTCTTCGGACTGTTGAGAGTAGGATTAGAGGTTGGGTATGCTTGAGAAAACTGGTGTTTGGAGCCACTCAGATAGAGTTATACTGTTGGTTTTCTTCTCCATAACCCTTGAAGAGTATTGGAAAGGGAAGTCGGTTCCTGAGGGACTGTGAAGTAGAGAAAGGACTGATTCCTGTTGATGGGTGCATGGATGTCTTAGAAGTTAGGTTAACTCTGGTTTAGGCATCCTTAGCTCTCCATTGAGGCCACCAGCTTAGCATTTAGCCTTTCCTATCTCCTTGATGGCCTGATAAACCCTACTGTGTGGGATTAGTTGATTTGTGTAATTTGGCTATGTGTAAGCCTGCTTGACCCTTATACCTTGGGGAATCATGCCCAGCTTAGGGGTGGCAATGTTATTGAGAGATTGATGAGCATGCTGGCCTATGGTAGGGTGGAACGTTACAGCAATGTAGCTGGTTGCGGGATGAATTCTTTTTGAGATAAGTATTCTTGACTATTCCGTCTCTACATATATATTTACTGATTAATGAATATGATGAACATGTGGTATGCTTGAATGAATGTATGCTTTCTTTCGCTATGTATATGAAGGATTCTGCATCTGAGTGTGTTTTATGTTTTAAGCTTTATATTTCAGCATTATATGCCTGTTCATGTTCATGGGGCTATTTTCCCAGAGGTTTTTGTTTGTTTGGTAGCGTACTCCTCGTCGATCAGAGGGTCGGGGATGTTACAGGTTACATGGAACTGCTTGTTGTTGATGGAAGTAATGTCTCTCACCACGGTATTCGTAGTGCCCCTCAATTATAAATAATGCCATCACCATCACAATCACAATGTCAAATTCACATTCATTATAAACTTAAACTCCCTGCAGCAAACAAATATGAAACACTCAAATTCAATATATGTGACAAAATGGCTAGCTGAGACAATACCATAGCCCCGGATTTGCATTACACATCACAGCAGAGCAGAGCAGACAATGTATTCCAGTCAGTGTAATTATATGCTATCCAAATCACTAATAAATAATTACATGATATGATAGATAGTCAGTATAAGTTCAACTAATAACTGATAACTTACTTGCTGATTTTTTTGACACACTTTGTCCCACCAGGAGGCTCCCTGTCCATCCAAACTTCCCTCGCCATTCACTGTTAGACCATTCACAAGATAGAATTGCAACCGATACAAATTACTTCCTCCCTTCCATAAAATATTGTCGGTTGCAATGAGATCCCCAGTTACCTGCCATAAGACAGACATGTTCCAAGAATTTTATTGCTCCTCTACACAGAAGGAAAGGAAATAAATAAATCACCACCACTGCCACTATCAATGAGAAAGAATATTAACATTATTACATGGTCCTACAAAGGAAAATGGACCAACCAGAAACTTTCCTTTTGGTATATGCAAAGTAGATGATTGAATAGAAGAATAGGTTGCATTCCATGCAGCAATAAAATCCTACATATAACAATAAAAGAATCCAGGGTTTAAACCTGGATCGGATTCCATAAAACAAACAAAGAAGTTGATTAATTGTTGCAAAGGAAGTTGGTAAAACGTTCCAAGTTTTAGATCTTTGTAGTTATTTTTATGGAGTTGACTAAAATTATACACTTCTAAACATACATTTGCAATTTTCATAAAAATTCCAATCAAAACTTACAATTTTAAACTTGCATTTAAAAAACAAGAATTTCCATGGCTAAATTTATGGATGGATGAATTCAAGAGCGCAGTTGGTGTGAAAGTAGGTGTTGTTCTTGGTTGTTCTTGGTCTCAGAGAAAGGTAACGGAGTAAGCTATCACCCGACGACATCAGGTGGGCCTCGGTGCAAATGGTTGGGTAGATAGCTTACTCCTGTCAAAATAGATTTAATGCATAAAATGTGGGATTGTAATACTAAATAAAGTAAAAATATGTTTATTGGTTGTTAGTGGACTTTGTGTAATCCATCACCTACAAAAACTACCCAAAATAAGCATGGTCAACATTTTATAATTTATGATTTTGGATTTGTTTATTATTTTTAGTTTAATGATGATATGTAAATTTAGGTTTTATGGACTCACAACTATCTTTTACTAAATTATGTAAAATAAATATGCTATTCGAATTATTCTACATAATTATATGCGCAATTATAAGAAGATGACCATCTCACACTAATCATTTCTAATATAAGAAGAGAAGTTTTTCATCTTGAGGAAGTTCAATTTTTTCATGTAGTCTCAGCAATCATGCCTCAAGGCCAGAGGAAGGAATTCTATTGTAAAATGGGGAATTCATATACACAACAATTCTCTAAGTTTGCATCCCATTCAACAAGCGCAAAATGAAAGTGTGAAAAAACCATGCATAGTCTATCTATTAACTCATTCGAAGGGGGAAGGGACAATTCATGAAACATCAACCCGTCTTCACACATACCCCGTTATCAAAACCTCCTAAAATTTGAAGTCATGGATTTCATTCGCAAAGATGAGTATAGGATATTGAAAGTAGCATACATCTCCCATCCTAGTTCTTATTTGGAAAATCAACACTCAATGGTAAGCATGGTTTACACACTTCGCTAATATTTAGCATTAATAGTCATGTTTTTCATTTCTTTTAGTAGAATTGGATGTGGGAATGAGTTTCATAATGAGTTAGCTCTCTCAAAATATTTCTATATTTTTCTTCATGATTTACCTATGATTTACCTAGGGTGGCCAATGTGAATAGGCCTCATCCTGGTAGTGCTTGCACTTCCTAGTGTAACTTCTTCATTGGGATTTTTATTTGGAAAAAGATATACATTTTTTCTACAATATCGATATTCTACGATAAGCACCCAAAAAATTGATGATTGATCTATCCATTTTCAACCCGTGGCTTTCCATTGGGGTTAGGGGTTTGTGGGAGTGAATATATTGGGTTTCAACTAGTTTTGTGGGGAATTGGTATGATACAATGTTGACAAATATGGACAATAATCCCTCTCACCGCCAAAGAGATATACACAATATTTGTGGTTTTCCACAACATCAAGAGGATCTAATCAATAAGATATGGACTTTGATTTTCTCATTTTGGACACTGAAACACATGAATTAGAATATCGATGGGTCACTTGAAATCCAATTATCATGGATGACTTTGATGAGCTTAAGAAAATGGTTGTATTACTCAACGGATCAACAAGAGCGTCATGTCACTTACAAGAATTGAACCTGAGTTGGGAGGGCGACAATCATTCCTCCCAACCACCCAAGCTACATCCAATGGACTGGATTTCTTTACTATTACAAATAATTGAATAATAAATGCTATAGATAGTTCCGAGTCCATCAAACATAAATTCACATATCAATATTTCTTTACTTTTTTTAGGTTAATGTTGATATGTGAATTTAGGTTTGATGGACTTGGAACTATCTATAGCATATTTTATTCAATTATGTATAATATAAATATGTTATTTGAATTATTATACATAATTATATGTTTAAGAATATGACTATCTCGCACTGATCATTGCTAATATAAGAAGATAAGTTCATCATCTTGAGGAAGTTCAATTTTTTCATCTCAGCTCACAATCATGCCTCAAGGCTAGATGAAGGAATTAAATTGTAAAATGGGAAATTCATATACACAACCATTCTCTAAGTTTGCATACCATTCAACAAGCACAAAATAAAAGTATGAACAAACCACATAATCTATCCATTAACTCATTTGAGGGGGGAAAGGAAAATTCATTAAGATTCAACCCATCTTCACACAACCCCCATTTTCAAAACCTCCTGAAATTTGAAGTCATGGATTTTAGTTGCAGATATGAGTATAGGATATTGAAAGTAGCATACATCTCCTATCCTATTTGTTATTCAGCAAATCAACACTCAATGGTAAACCAGGTTTGCAAACTTGGATAATATTTAGCATAAGTAGTCATATTTTTCTTACGTTTTAGTAGAATTGGTTCTGGGCATGAGTCTTTTCATGAGTTATCTCAAAAACTTGCAATATTTGTCATTGTTAGTTTCCTAGGATTTACCTAGAGTTTCCTAACCTTGGTAGTGCTTGCACTTCTTGGAGTAACTTCTTCATTGGGAAAAATATCTACAATATTTCTAACATCTCGATGGTCTACGATAAGTAACCAGAATAATGATGATTTTTATATCCATTATTAATATGTGGCTTTCCCTTGGGGTTAGGGGTTTGTGCGAGTGAAGATCTCGGGTTTCAACTAATGTTGTGGGAAATTGGACTCATACGATGTTGAAAAGTATGGAAAATCATCCCTCTTATTTCCAAAGAGGTATACAAGAAATTTGTGGTTTTATACAACTTCAAGAGGATCTAATCAATGGGAATTGGGCTTTGCTTTTCTCATTTTGGACTCTAAAACACATGGATTAGAATATAAGTGGGTCTATTGGGATGCAATTATCATGGATATATTTGTAAAATAATAAAAAAGGAATATTCAATATTTAGAGGATGATTGCGTGAGCTTAAGACAATATTCATATGACCCGCCAAAGTTTCATAAACTTCAACCTCATATATGAACATCTATGTGGGTTCTCTTCCCTTTAAGCTCAAAGAAGAATCTAAAATATCCATCAATTGCAAGAGGGAATGGAGGTAGACATGTAAGAATCGCACCCTTCGAATCATCCACATGATGATGAAATGGAAAAGTATGCATGTTCGTAATCAAGTAATTGTCAATATATTGCAAATATGTTCTGGTCCTAAGTGCTTTTATTTATTTACAAAACTAGTAGTCATATGCCAAGTTTTGTAAGTAGTACATGAAAAGCTCATAGGTTGTACTTTGATTTTATCATGGGACATATATTTTTTGCAACTATGCATGTTTTAATTTTTATTTACACATTGCTTAGTTACAACATATTTCAGTGCACAATGTTTCAGTGGAAGATTGGGTGATTCTATTTGTTCCGCCATCTAGACCAGTTTTCTCGAGGTTGTATTTGGCTCATACCTATCTTAGGAGAGGAATATAATGTGTTTGATAAAGTGGAGACAAACTTGTTTTATTACCTTCTTCAAAGGGTGTCTAGTGGTGGATACATTGTACATAATTGAAAATAATGTTTGATCTAAAGATTGTCCATTCCACACAAGGGGTTGATCTAATTATTGGAGTCCTAAAGTCCATGGTGGAGTATTTAAATTGTTATGTGTATGGAAAAGGTGCGTGAAGTGTTGCATGATCTGTTGTGGATTTAGATTTTTACAAATTACTTGATCAATAATTCACAAAACCACCAATAATAGATTGCAACAATGAGAGTGTGCCGAGAAAGGTTGTGGAGGAATCTTGGTGTGGTTGTTGATATTGTTTGAAGGTTTACTTTGGTAGATTGTTGTAATCTATTGAAGCGATATTTGGTGAAGATTGGTGAAGCTTGAATCTTTGAAACTAGGTCAAAAATATTTACTGGAATATCCATGTTGATACAATAAAATCTATAAAACTATGGTGGATAGGGATTTGTCACCAAAACCACTATGGAAATGTCAGTGCAGTTTCATGAAGCAATTTTATAGCGTAGTTGCATGAAGCAAAGACAAGGATAGTCGCACGAAGAAAATTTTATTGAAAACTGAGTTTCCAAATGGTGATTGTGTTGTAGAATGATTGCATTGACCCACATAATGTCATGGAATGGATAGTTGTAGAATTGTAGGAACCATGGTGATGATACCGCCAGTGATGTTTTGGTTCCTTCCTTATTTCAAACAATCATGAGGTTGCATACCTAGTACCACCTCCTAATAATTACATTGTGGGATAGTGTGATATGTGGAGAATACTCCCAGTCAAAGGTGAAAACCTAATGCATGGTATACCTTGTCACAATTTGAGCTAAGCATAGGAAATATTGCTCAAAGTATAAGAAACCAACCATGGATATTGTTGCTTGTGGGATCCAACATTATAGTGAGTTGTGAAAAAACGAGAGATACCACTCATGCCACTTAGGATACGAGACATTTCATCAATGTCACATATCTACACTCAATGTCGAAACTATTGTGATGAGTTGCACTAGACTAGATTGTGTGATGATAAGGATTAAGGGAAATAGAGAGATATAAATTCCCAGTAGTCAGATAAAATGTGTCCATAGAAGAATTCCAATCCCTAAAGTTATATCCAAAAGAAGGGCATATTATTCCACTAAGAATAGATGCAACCTTCAAATTTTAGGAGTGTAATGTACCCAAACCCTAAACAAAGGCCACAAGTACATGCAAACCCAAAGGGAGGTTTAATAAAGGTTAGGATAACATGCCACCCATCAAAATAAAATAAACATTCAACCATTAACATAAATTGCAACACCTTAAAATATGTTATTAAACTCCCCAAAATCTCATGCAGATTCAAGATTAAGCAAGCATTAAAATGAAACCATATTTACAAGCTTATTAAAATTGGACCTTAGCATTAATAAAACATTAAGGGTGACCATAAGCAACCCAATAATATTAAATTATCAAATTTACGGAATTACTTTTTTTGCAAACAATTACCAATTAGAACTTTCCGCCATAAAACTATGCTATATGAATCCCTTCACCTAAATCATCCCTTAGGATATGACCATCCCATTTCTTGACTTCCTATTCGAGAACCTAGACTAGTACAATGAAATCAAGGAAGCAAGTACATCATTCATCTGACTACCCTCTAGAAACAGATACTAGACTACTCTCTGAAAGAATCCGGGAACTCAGTCCCAAAAACTAAACCATATTCTATAACAAAGATATTTGAAATAGAGATGCTTCTTCAACACACATGGCTAGTAATAAACATATATGCTGTTAAAAAATATTCATAAAATACATCTACAAGAAATAACTTCTAATTAATAATAGGAACTTATTCAAACGAACATGAATTAAATTCACAATATGAAATAAATTCAATTTCACTCTTCTTCACCTTTGATACATGAAATACATCAAAGGAACATGAAATCACAATATGAAAAAAAAATATTCCATAACTTGCATGTAACAACATATTAGTTCCATGTAAATTTCAACAATATAACAAATGCTAATGTATGCATTATTGATCCTTGTACAAACATCTTTTATCTTATAGCTACAAAATTGGAAAGACCAACAATATCAATTACAGGAACTACAACTCAACAATACCTTTACCACATGTTAAGAACATGCATAATCATGTACTTGACTTATTAAGGAAACTGGATGTGTAAGATCCACAATCTACCCAACTGTATGCACTCATCTGGCATACACTATTTCAGTCGTGAACCACCTCAAATTGGGAAATGGTGTCACTAGGACAAAGGGGAGCTAGAAATCCTTTCTAGATTTCTCCTTATTAGTTGGGCATCAAGTCCATATCCATCCCAATCAATCAACCACATGAAATGCATCAAGTGCATATGGTTTCTACAAATATATATGAAATGCATCATGCATATCATATATCAACCAGATACATGAAATGCAACTAAGATACATGAAATTCATTTCGATCAGTCAATCGCATGGTATGCATTACCAAGATGATACTACATGATTTATCACTCAAATACTTTTTCTACAAGGATGCATGAAGTATCACCAAGATATTTTTCCAAAAAGGTGCTTGAAATATCACTATGATATTCTACAAATATTCCTTTCAACAAAGGTATTTGATATACGACAAGGATACCATAGCAAGATACTTTCAGTAAGGATCATAAGGATAATTTTTTTCAACAAGATCACCTAGATATTTTTCTAACAAAGATACTTGTATCACATTTTACACGACTAGTATTGGATATATATATATATAAGGATATATGAAATATGTCTTCAACAAAGGTACCCAAATTATACTTTAATCAGTCACACGATTAGTACATTCTTTTAAACAAATATATAAAAAATACCGCCAAGATACTACTAGGATACCTTTAAATAAAGACTCATGAAATGCCACCAAGATACTACCAAAATACCTTTCAACAAAGATCACAAAGATACGTTTGTAATGAACACCACAAAGATACTTTTCTAGCAGAGATCACAAAGATCACCTAAACACTTTATACACTTTAATGTCACAGGAAAATAAAACTTATAAGCAACAATTCTAATCTAACTAAGAAACCAAAAAGTTCCTTAACAACTAGTATTTAAAAATACTACTTTGCATCTCAACACAAAGCATAAGTATTCTTTAGAGAACATTCGAAAATCCATTACACCAAATAATAGTGATCAGGTTAACCTAGTAACATCAACCAATACTAGTCATACATTGACCATCAGACTTACATAATCCATACGGATGTGGGTCCTTAATACATCAATTCATAATAAATTGACCAGATATCAATCATATATCAATTGTATAATATCAACCAATGAAAACCATACATGCATCAACTGACCATACAAACATAATCATAGTACATCAATCAAAATACATCAACCTGCATAATACATCAACCAAAACACATAATCTAGAACACATTAAGAAGAATACATCAAGCATGATATAAAAGCATAATACATCAACCAAGATTCATCAATCATAATGCAGCAATACGAATACATCAACAAGGATTCATCAATCAGAATACATCAACTAAAATACATCAATCAGAAAACATCGACCATGTTGTCATACATAATTTAGTAACAATCACACCTACATCACATCTGATAAGCATCGAGTAACATCACACAAGTGCATCAATCATACATTAATCACCAATATCAACCAATTATGATAAATTATAACTAATAGAAACCTGTAACACACCTCAAAATTAGTAAATAATTTTTTTACATGCATTAACTAGCAATAACTAACAAGCAATTTACTAATGTTTTAGGTTATTAATGTTTATGCAAGTTATTAATCTCTCTGTTCTACTTACTATGCCAAGTTTCTCCGCTAAGGTAATGGCCAGATCCATCCATAGCGCTCATCTATAAAAAAAGCTGATGTTTGCAGTTTCCTTGCTTTCATTATAATATTATTACTAGGGATTTAGTAGCCCTAAGGATTGGGAGACTATACCCTATTCTTGATCCCATTGATGAATGCATTAAGGTTTTTATTGAGGTTTAAAAGGCCATGGGACTTACCATAACCTAGGCTCATGGTGTACATTGTGAGGAATCCATCCTAATGTGCAACGGTGTAAAGTGTATGGTATTTACCATAGTGTAAAACCTTCGCTGATATGTGATGCAAAGTTTATAAGTTATAAACAAGGTTTATTGGTATATTATAATGGAATATGATGTGACATGGTCTATGCCATGGTTTTTTCAATATATTATATGGTTTGTTAGTTTGATGTTTTATCACATGGTTCGTGTTTGATTAAAAAATTTGATTAGCAATAATTGTGGGCCATGAATGCATCAGTCCATGAATTATGATGTTGTACCTTTGTTGACTTTGAGATTTAAATATTTGTCCTAGTTGTGAGTTGATAGTGCAACTAGGCCCTTCGAGCTGGCTCGAGAGTGGATCTCATCCGTACACCTATATGACAAGATTTCAAGGGTTTCATAGGGTTTTAATTATGTCTTTTTGGTTGTCTGAAACCTTCGTTAGTTGCATTTGGTCATTGATCTGTAGAGGACAAGAGCCGAAGCTCTGCTCTGTCAATGGCTATGGTGTTAGGGTTTCAGGTGTAGATTTGTTGCCATAGTGTTAATGGAGTTGTGCCCATTTATTTATTTCCAAGGATTTCCTGGCTTCCACGGCTTCTACAGTAATTTGCAGCATGTTGCTTGTGCCTCCATGACCCTGCCATGCCTAACATGTAAGAGCTCTAGAAATATGTAAACTTCATTTGGTGAAATCATTTGTTTAAGGAATAAACTTATAGGACTCTTTGACTGAATACTCTAATCATCATAAGTAAATAGGGATTATTCCTCAACCTTCCCTAATCGTGAATTCTCTAGATTTATACTAACAAAATAAAAATAAATCTAACATACTAATTGTTTATCATTCAATCTTGGAAAAATTAATGGAAATGAAAGATTACAGAGATAGATTCAAACTAAATCTATCGCATAGGAAAGAAATAGGTATAAGTTGGTAAAATATTTGTTAAGTACGGAATTTGATTTCCAGTATATAAATCATTAAGAGAAATCCCTAACTAGGGAATGGATGCTCGATATAAGAACTTCCCTAAATGTCATTTAACATTTATAAAATTTAATCAAAACATAACAGAATTAGAACTCATAAACTAGCTAGATCTAAATTGATGCATACTAGGTGTCGGTGCAATAATATTTAAATAAAGCCTTTCTACTTATGAATATATTAGCAATTCCAGATCTAGAATGAAACAACCTATTGTAAATTTAAAACATATAATAAGAACCTGGAACCACTACTGGGAAAATAGAAGAGGAAAATCCATTCCTCCCAACCAACTCCCAGAGCATCCAAGTTACTTGCTCCAGAACCCTCGAGCCCGTTCGTTGAACCACAAGAGAAAAATCCTCTTAATGTATCATCTCTTGCATTATCAGATTCAATAATCATCCAATGCTATCCTATTTCTTGCTTATGGACATACTGTTATATAGTATTTTTCCTAAGACTTGGTTGTTTATGAGCCTCCTACTCTTTAGCACTCAACTAGGAGTTGTGACCTAATTTTTTGGGATGATTCCTCCTACATCTTGAGTTCTCACTCAGTAGCTTCAGCCACTTGTCTTTTCCTCTTGTGGGTCAGGAAACACTCTTCAACAAGTATTCCACTTCTGTGCCCCGCCTCAATATATTTTATTAATTAAAGAATAATTCATTACAAATGTTTTATTTTTGTCTTTCTGTCAAAAATAATAAAAATAATAAATAAAGTATTTTCATCAGATTAATAATAAATTATTAATTTCAGGTGCATTACAAGACCATACAAATATTATCCATTCAACATTATCCATCGTTCATCAATCATACACACAAAAACCATGTTGACACCTAGCATTGCCTCCTTTTTGCTACTTAACCCTATGTAGTTGGTCCTTTTTACCATTTACCAACCTCCTTCTTTACCATATAGTTTACCTATTTCACTTGTTTTGAAGATCAAAGGAATTTAAAGGTAAGAGAGTTATTTTACTCTGTTTTTGGTATTTTTATTGATTGAATGAAGATTTGAATTGATTACCAATAAAAATCTTTATAATATATTAATTTTGGTATTAACTAATTTCTTGAAAGAAGTCTCAGTTACAGGAAAGTATTCGATGTACATTTTTCCCCTTGGATTGTGGTCAATGGATCGACCCAGGAGGATTTCATTCGAGATAGAGGATCTCCCAATAGTGCCTGATCTTCATATCATTTGTGTCTTCTACAAGAAATGAGTGCGAGGTTCATCACTCATGCACTTTGTGTCATGAGGATGAGCCCGCGCATTGTTATCATTGTTATAATTTTCCTATTTCTAGATTTGGAGCAGTATCTGGTATATTGTATAGATCAACATACCAAAAAAAGGGATCATTTTTTTGTTTTATGCTTGTATAAAAAATCAAGGATAAGAGGAAGAAATACAGAGGATACTGCTGAAAAACTATTTTTATTTAAAACACTGTTATGACTTGCTATTTTAATGTAGTGTTGTGAATACTTATTTGGTGATTTTGATCCTGTTAACATGTTGATGCATATGTGATTTTGTGTTCTAGTATGCAGTATCATGCTCGTATTTTGATGCCTCCTTGTTTATATCTTGTATATTTTTCTCAACTATGCACACACGTTTTTTTTAAGTTCACCGTAAATTCCAAAAGCCTTTAAAGTTATGAGTTGAGTGAATATGAGTTCAGGCCTGAGAAAGTGTTGATTCTTGATCTTTCAATTTTTGTTTGAATATCAAATATCTAGTATAGGTTTCATATATATTAATTTCCTTCTAGTCTATATATATTGCTTACACAATTGTTCGTTTATTTTAATCCCTGTCTCCTTCCTTGAAGCACATTGCAGCGATTCTTTTCCTTTTTGGTGAAGTTACAGGAATTTATCTGAAACTTGTAAGTAATTTGATGATTGCTGTAGAATAAATTGATTTTAAAAGAAATGCAGACAGTGTTCTATTGTAAGCTCTGTTGTTCAATAACTGGAATTACAAATCTATAGTTAGGGTTTGAGTAGATTCTATTGTGTTGTAGTTACAAATGGCTCATTCACATTTTTTATTCCAGTTCATGTTACATAGTTTTACTTAGGTTTTTGGGCTGTAGTAGATAGGTCATTTTCATATCCAAGCCTCCATTTCTCTATTCCACGTATTTCTAGTTCTCGATAATTAATATGATTTCACCTTTGTTTCAAAAAATCATACAGAGATACAGTAAATGTGTTATATGATTAAGTAAGAACAAAATTTAGTCTATAGTTGGTTTAATCAGAGGTTGTTTCCATTAATTCATCAATGGTAGTATTGGCATGTAAGTAATTAGGCTTTCATGAGTTTGATCTTCTCATTTATGATAGAAATTAAGTATTGTATTTTTCAATTATAGTTGCACATTCATAGACTGGTTATTCCCAGCAAAGACTTAAATAATTCTCATATAAGCTTAGTACAGACTCGAAGTTATTGTAGCAATAATAAGGTTTAAGCGGCATTTTTTTTTGGTATCACAAACAAAACTTTATAACTTATAGTGTGAGATTTTGGTGGTTTTATCCATCACTTGATTTTGGTAGTTTTATCTAGCACTTGATTTTGGTAGTTTTTCAACACTTTTAAAAGATTTAGGTTTTAATAGTAATTCTCTTCTGATTAGTATTTTGAAGCTTTAGTTTAGGTGTTATTCATATATCATTTTGTCTTTATGAGTTCTGGAATTTCAAGGACTAGGGTTAATACATATAGCTTCATAATTTAACTGTGCTTTTAGGGTTTTGTTTGATTTCATAGTAAATTCAATTTTGTATAGTTGAATTCCTTCGTAATATAGTAACAATATTTTACATTAGGTCCCTTATCTACACAAACAGTGTAAGCAAATCATAAGTTACATTCCCGGGTTGACATTCATTAGGTTAGGAAAGATCCATGTAAAAGACATATAAATAGCCTGACAATTTTGGCGTCGTTGCTAGGGAGTTGAAAAAAGATAATAGTAGGTTTAGTATAACTAGTTTCTTGTGTGTTAGGGTATTCTTGTAGACTTGGTGGAGGATAGATGGTAAGACGAGAGGTAAGACCCGTGTATATGTTTTAGAGGGTCTCTCCAAATCCAGGTTGCCTCTTAATTTTTATTATGAGTAGACCTAAGGGTAAAAATATAAATTACAGTTCCAGTTAGAAATTTGTATCATAAATACTCAACCAGTTCCATAAATCCCATTACCAACCAAAGAAGGGGGTTTGCGGGGAATTTTCAAAGTGAAAGAATTGATCTTCCTAAATTTATAGACTCGCAATTATAACTTACTGTGAATAAAGGATAGGAAGATACTCTCACTACTGCACGTGACCTGTTGGAGGTACTAGAAGATATTCTCAAGTTTCTTGAAAATGCAAGAGAAGTTGCGGTATTACAATTTGAACCCAAGGCTGACCAAGTAACAACAGGAAAACAGATCGCAAGTTCAACCAAACAACCATCTTCATCTCGTTTGGGAAAAATGGTGGATGAAGAGAGAGATTCAAATGTTGGTGGAGATAACACAAATAATGAAGATATCGAAATCACCTTTGGATTTCCAATTATATATATAAATCCTAATATTAACATGAAAAATATCCCTCCCTCGATCCTACCTCATTTCCATGGGTTAGTGACTGAGGATCCTGACTCATTTATGTTTGAGTTTGATATTTTGTGTAGGATTTATAATTATATTAATGATGCTCATAAATTAAAGTTATTTAATTCCACGCTTAAAGAGTCAGCTCTTAGATTGTTTATGGGGTTAAGGGATGGTTCTATTCTAAATTGGGAAGGTATGCAAAATACATTTTTAAGGAAATATCATGAATATTGCAATACCAGGAATATAAAAAATGACATATTTAAAATGCAGCAGCTTGAGGATGAGAATCTTGAGGACTATGTTGAAAGTTTCCTGTACAACCTTCAGAAAGCTAGAAATGGTTCATTACATGAAGATTATATTAAGATCCTCTTTCTAAAAGGGATCCAGTAAGAATATATAAACATCCTCAACCTAATGATCTCTGGTGATATTTCACAAAAACATTTTTCATACATTTGTGATTTATGTAAGAAGTATTCTCGAAGTTGAGTTAAATCAAGTATGGGAATTAGAGACAAAAATGTTAAGGGAAACAAATTTGGTACATGTATCACTTGAACAGAAATAGGGAACTTGCTCAAAACATTTATAGGGGATATTTTAAGCACCTTTAGTAATCAATTGGAAGCACTTAAAACTAAAAAGAGATGGGAACAAGAAAATGCTTTGGCTATTTTTTGTTCTAAGTGTAGGTAGAAACACCCTTTGAAGGAATTTCCATTGAATAACATTCAGGTTTGTGATGTGTGTGCAGAGGATCATGCTACGGATAAATGCCCCTCCTTGTCTGGGATTCAAGTTGTTTACAAAGATGGTCTGGAAGCCAATCATCCACCTCCATATTCTCAAAGAAGACCCTGACCCTACATACCCCAAGTTACGTTTCCAGACTCTTCTACACAATTTACTGCATATGTCAATAATTTTCCAAATCAATGGAATCCTCATATGCCCATGAAAATTCCTATGAAAAATTGTCCTCCTCAATATGCTCAACCCCAACCTTGGAAGCAAGGTTGGAGGGGACAACTTTATTCATACAACTTATTCCAACTAGTTCCACCATATGTTTACCCCAATTATAATTCATAAACTCCAGTTACATCTCAACTATTACCTGGGTTTACAACCCCTCCTTCTTTGCCACCAATTCCACCTTAACTACAATTTCCACCTAATCAAAACCTTCCATGACCAAGCCAACTACCTACACATCCTATCCCAAACCCTGATAACAGAATTTCTCAACCTCTTAACAATGTTGAGCTCAACTTAGGTCTAGAAATTTTTTGAATGAAACTAGCCCCACTGTGGTTATTGAAGAAGAAAAAGACGAGGAGGAAACTCCTAGTTTTACATCTGTTAAGGACCATTTGGAGGATGTAACTATTCCTAAAACACAGGCATCCACTTCTAAATCTAGGAATCATCCTCATATTTCAAGAAATCCATCATATCTAGAATGATTTTCTTTAGAAAAACTCAAGGTACATTCAAAATTTTATTTTGAAAAATAATTAAGGAATGTTTGTGTAAAGATACCCCTATTACAAGAAATTAAATATGTGTCAATTTACGCAAATATTGTCAGGTATTTATGCATTAAAAATCTAGGAAGAAAATAAAAGGAGCACCCTACGATACATCTTGTTGATCGGGTATTTGATTTGATAATAGGAAAACATGTAATTGAGAAATATGCTAATCCAGGAAGCTCTATTCTCACCATTAGCATTAATAATACCCCAACACGAAATACCTTTATCGATCTAGGTGTGACCATTAACACAATGACTGAGCAGATTTTAGAAACTCTTCAACTAAACCATATCCTTCATCCTACACCTACTATGTTGGAGTTAACAGATAGATCTACTATTAATCCTACTGGTGTCTTGGATGACATCACTGTTATTTTGGCTTCTTGGGAGTACCCCATGGATTTTAAGATAATCCAAACAAAATATCCCAATAGAGGAGATCCAATAATTCTAGGAATACCATGGTTAGAAACAACCAATTCTTTCATATGATGTAGAGAAGGGGAAATGACCATATCAAATGGGACTTCCAAACAAAAGTTGATACTTTACCCACCATCTCAACCCATTCTTGATAATCCTTTGTGGGAAGAAAACCATGGGTGGATAGAGGACCTGTATGGAGATGAAAATATTGCTAAGACTTTATTGACCATTAGACAGCTTAGAGGAGTGGACGAACAAATCGAGGATAATTCCTTGACACAATTCCTCTTTGCTATTGGTTGTATTGATTACACTAGATCCTTTCAAGAGTTTATATATATCTTTAGTGAGGAGTTTCAAGAACAATATAACCCTATAACTCCTCCCTTTTCTATCATTTTTTTCTATTAATGAGAGTCTGGGGACACACACCATTCCTGTTGATATTAGTTCGGATAAATTTATGTATATTAATGTTGGTCTAGAACAAGACCAACAAGAACAGTTGATGAGTAAATTGAAAGCAGAATCTAGTGCATTTTCCTAGGAATACAAGGATATAAAGGGTATTCATCCTAATATGTACATCCATGATATATACACTCTAGAAAATATGAGACCTATTAGAAAGCCTCAACAAAAGATGAATCCTGCCCTTAAAGACATTGTTAAAGAAGAACTATAGAAATTGCTTTCCGTCACATTTATTTATCCAATTTCTGACAGCAAGTGGGTCTCTCCACTAGTGATTGTTCCAAAGAAAAATGGGTAGTGTAGGATATGTGTCAACTTCCATGAATCAAACAAAGCAACAATGAAGGATTATTTACCATTACCTTTTATATATCAAGTTTTGGATACCTTAACCGGAAAGCAATATTTTTATTTTCTCAACAGGTTTAGTGGATATAAGCAAATTTGAATTGCGCCATAAGACCAGGAAAAGACCACCTTTACCTTCCCATGGGGAACATACGCTTATAGAGTCCTACCTTTCAGTTTATGTAATTCCCCTACCACATTTCAAAGGGCTATCCTAGGAGTTTTTGCTGACCTAATCCATGACTGTGTAAAATTATACATGGATGAATTTATAGTCTATTGCAATAACTTTGAAGAAGCTTTGCATAACTTGGAGAAAATTTTAAAATGATTTCAAGAATCCAATCTTTCTCCTAGTCATGAAAAATGTAAGATGGTATTAACTAAGGGTATTGTCTGTGGTCATCATATTTCTGCAACAATAATTTAGGTTGACTCAACTAAGGTTGAATTAATTACTCAACTCTCAATTCCTCGATCGTAGAAATAAGTATGAAGATTTCTAGGCCACGCAGGATACTATAGACAGTTCATCGAAAATTTCACTAAAATAGCTACACCACTATTTAAACTGCTTGACAAGGATATTTTATTTCCTGGGATTTAGATTTCCAGATTGGTTTTGATATCTTAAAACAAAAATTATCAGCAACTCCAACATTAAGAGGATCAAATTGGTCCATCCCTTTTCACATTCACACAGATGCTTATGATATAGCTTTAGGTGTTGTGCATGGACAAAGAGAAAACCAGAACTCTTATGTTATTTATTTCATTAGTAAGAACCTTACTCCTGCATAAGTTAACTACATCGTTATTGAAAAAGGAATTTTTAGTTGTAATACATGCCATCAACAAATTCAGACACTATATCACTTGTTATGAAACTTTTGTCCATATTGATCATTAAAACATTTGATTTTTGTCGAATAAACCTATCACTAATGGAATAATTACTAGGTGGCTACTTCTACTGCAGGAATTTAATATTACTATTTTAGATAGACTTGGTAGAGAAACTCTAGTTGTTGATTTTCTTTCTAGGATTAATAATGACAATAGTGATCCTATTCCAGTGGATGATACTTTTCCCGATGAATCTTTGTTTGTTGTGTCTACTAATTCACTGTGGTTTTTAGATATAGCAAATTATTTAGCCTCAGGGAAATTCCCACAGAATATGCCAGCATGAGAAAAGTGAAAGGTTATTCAGTTGAGTGCCAACTACTCCTGGGTCGGTGGAGATCTGTTTCGTACATGTCCTGATTTGATAATTAGAATATGTGTGCAGGAATATGGAATGAACGACATACTCAAATCTTTCCATGATGGGCCACGTGGAGGCCATTTTTCAGACAAAAGAACTTCCTACAAAATTTTGCATCTAGGGTACTATTGGCCAAACCTGTTTAAAGATGCTCCCACGTATGTGAAAGGTTGTGACAATTGCCAATGAATGGGAATGCCTACACCAACAGATGAGATGCCACTTCATGCCCAGGTATTGATCAAACCTTTCAAAAAGTGGGCTTTAGACTTCGCAGGTCCAATTTCTCCCATGTCATGTAAAAGGAAATATATTTTAGTTTGTACCGATTATGTAACCAAATGGATAGAGTCTAAATATCTTGCTATGGCTACGAAAATTTATGTTATTGATTTTCTATATGAAGATATTTTCACCCGTTTTAGTGTGCCTCGAGAAATTGTGAATGACCAAGGAGAAAAATTCACTTCCAATTCAATGAAATCTCTTGTAGAATAGTATAAAATCAAGAATTACAAATCCTCTCCCTATCACCTGAAGGAAATGAGCAAGTAGAATCTACAAACAAGGTGTTGGAAGCTATTCTTACCAATATTGTTCAATTACATCACAAAGACTGGGTGAATAGGCTCCCGGAAGCACTTTGGGATTACATGAAAACTTGGAGAATTACTACAGACCATACACCTTATGAACTTGTGTATGGGAAACAGGTTTTGCTGCCAATTCAATTTCAAATGAGATCATTCTTGATGGCCATGCAGTTAGGACTAGATTTTTCTAAGGCACAGAAACAAAGGGTTATGTAGCTCAATGAACAAGATGAAATTTGTCAAGATTCCCTTCAGTGTACTATGTTGGTCTAGTATCAAAGAGCTCGTTGGCATGATCAATTTATCAAGAAAAAGTATTTTCAGCCAGGAGATTGGCATTTGCTATTTGATTCCAGGTTTAAAAACCTCAAGGAAAAGCTCACTAACCGTTGGCTATGGCCTTACGAAATTGAGAAATTATTTGAAAATGGTTCAATCAGGATCATAACTATTGATGAAAGTCATGTTTCTTTTGTGGTGAATGGACATCAACTTAGGTTATATAATCAACCCATTTCCAAAGAATATTTTATTCACGATGTATCACAACAATCAAAGATGGAGGTTTTCTAGGAGAGGACTCTTCTTTCCCTTGATACTTAAATTATTGAACATGAATTTATGATGTATATATGTAAATAATTTCTTGTTCTAGTCCTTTAAAAAAAGGAGAAAAAAATGAGTTTGGTTGTCAAAACCAGGATGCTGGGGTAGCTAGACTCCAACTTGCTTGAAAACTGGGTATCCAGCAGGTAAAGTTGCCATTTGATCTTTTGTTTTCAAATAATTCATTTTTCTCTCACATTGGATGATGAAGGATGCTTTAATTCCTTCCTTCCAACAACCCTTGTCCTATAAAATTTTATACTTTATCTAGGATCAAGGGTAGATATTTTTCTTGGTACCTTGAGGCTTGTTTACATCAATGGCAGGTACTCTTGCTGATGATAGTAGGAAAACACTATTGTCCTTTATCTAGTATATTTCACTAGGTGACTCAAATTCAAGATATTTATTCGTACCTAACGAAATGTACCATGGCACCTTGGCACTCACTCATCAAAGGTGAGATGTCGCACATTAGTTAGCAGGATTCTTTAAGGGTTGCTAAACCAATTATTTATTCCTATGTTCGACTTCAAAAAAATATATTCACGTAGCCAGAACTGTACCATGATGAAGGATATGTCGAAGACCATCAGACTCTCGTTCCTGTGTTATTCCATATTCTATTTTATTTTAGTTGGTTTGATCAACTAAAGGCTCACAGAGTTACAATTGTTGCAATTTGTTTGTCCAAGGGTTTTTGAATTTCATATAGCCTTCTTGTTACAAACCTTCGACTTAGTTGCAGACTTTGTCATCAATTTCCGCTGCAATTGTTTTGGATCCCCATATTTCAGCACTCCAGAATTTGTTTTAGTAGTTTATTTCAGTCCAGAGAAGCATATAAAATCTCTCTACACTCCATAGAGGATTAATTCTTACATTAAAGGTTCCTATACATCAAGGTTACACACCAGTTATTTGCCAAAGATACTTGGTGTTCTGCTCAAGGTCAAATCTTTCAAGGAGTATGCGCCATATTGGTAAGTTTGAGGTAAACCAACTAATTTTATTTTTCAATTTATTAAAGATATTAAAATAGCATAAACTTCTTGAATATCTCTATAATGTTGTATATTACAATTCGCCTCATAACCTTTTCGACCTTTCCATATCTTATTCCTCCACCATATATAACTAGCAATTGCCCCAAGAGGGTGCAACGATATGCCGAATAGGTGAAATAAAATAGGATTCAACTTGAAAACATATTGGATATGGCTAAAGCAATCCTTTTTTTTCATATTGGAATTATTCTAATTATTTTATATGAATTACAACGATGATGATTAACATTTATTATGACCAACTTTGGTTTATAGGACGTTAATAAAGATAATACTTGGGTTACTTTAAAATCTGTTTCTATGCGAAAAAAGTTTGCCCATAAGCTTTCCAAACTCACTATAGTTTTGGCAAGTTAGTCATCATCATACAATTATGGTATTAGTTTTTAAGCACATTTTCATACAATTATGGTATGAGTTTTTTTAGCACATTTTCATTGAAATTCGTTTAATTATGGTATAGCTGTTTTAGTACATTTTCATTTAATTTTGTTTTATTGAACATTATAGTATAAATCATTTTTAATGTTTAGAAAATATTTTTTTATAAAATGATGGAGTTTTTTAATTTGATTTTGATGATTTAAAAAAATATCAATTGAATTGTGTAATTTCATCAATTTATAATTGTATATTAATAATAGTTTTTATTAATTTTATTGATAAATAAATTTTATTAAATTAAGAAAAAAAAACATAATTTTAAACTATATATTAAAATAACCATTATATATTAAAATAACCCATAATATAGAAAAAATAAACCATATATTTATTAAATAGATATTTTTAGACAAAAATTATCTAATAATTACTTCTATTAAATTTTGAAAAAAAAAGAGGGCTCAAGTCTCGAACCCTTGATCTTCTCAAACCAAAAGAGTGTGCACAGGTCTTACCAATTGACCCTTGGGGCTAAAATTATCTTTTCTTGAAAGATCATATTATACAACGAGTATAATGATGTCCATTTTACCTATGAAACTACACTTTTACAAAAGTATTAAAACATTAGAATGTAAAGAGAGTAGAACATATAGCATTCAATTGATTAGTTAAAGACATATATAAATGAATCAAAAGAAATTAAAGCTGATTAAATGAATGTTTTTCTTTTGAAGTTTTTAAATCCATCACTTTTTAAGAATTGGTTAGAATTTATAAAGTCCATTAAATGAATGCTTTTTTGAAGTTTCTAAATCCATCAATTTTTTTTAGAATGGGTTAGATTTTATGTTTGTAAACCAAGTGAATTTTTCAATGTAAAGATGTATTATTCAAAATTCTTAAAGAAAAGGAATTATAAATAAGATTAAAAAGAACATATATTGATAATTGTTGAGATGGTGCAAGAAATATTATACAAAAATATTATTTGGTAAAATTAAAACTAAAATTCTTTTATTGCATATTGATGTTAATAGATAGTTGTGTTTACATTGTTTTTTTAATTAAAAAAAAAATTATTAAATTTTAAGAAATGTGTGATAAGACTTACTGATATATAGTAATTCGTTAATTATGTTTTTAAGTTTTGGAGTATTAATTTATTTATTTATGAAAGATGAGTTTTTAATCAATTAAAATCACTTTAAACTTGTATTTCAAGGCTATTTCACCTTATCACCTTTTTATTTTCCATATAATAGTTATGTGATATCTAAAAGTATCTAATCATTAATTCTAAACATAAAATGTAGATACTCAGTTTGAGATACAAAATAATAATAATAAATTCAATGAAAATAATACACAATATGCTAATTAAAATTTATTAATAAAATGTATTCAATGAGAACAATACACCATGCAAGTAATGAAAATTTATTATCAAGAGAAAGAATTGTTAAAAAAAGATACTAAATCAGTTTACAAATAAAAAATAAAATATATTTAAATTTAATTATATATAGATATATAATTTTTTTATTATGAAAATGAATAAATTCATAATTAGCTATATTTCTTAGTAATTAAAGTTGATTTTAATTAATAGTAAATAATTTATTATTTTTAATATTTAAATATTTTTAAATAATAAAATAATATTAAATAAAAATATTGAGTAAATTTTTAAATAAAAAACTATTTATAATAAATCTTAAGTTTCTTATTTATAAATTTTTAACAACTTTTTAACCTTTTATAATATAATAACAAATATAAAGAACTTAATGATTCATTTGATTGAAGTATTTTATTACCTAACTTATCTAATGTAAGTAGAATATGTAAATAATGAAGTACATAATTATATAAAATTTTAAATCGTTTATAATCTAAATTAATTTAGATAAATATATAAGTATTTATTTTACAAATTTAATAATTTAATAAACATGAAAATATAATAATTTATTTTATAAGATCATAAAATACACAATCCAAATCTATTTATGAAAAAATAATAATTTATTTCATAAGATCATAATATACACAATTCAAAAATTGGTTATATAATAAATATATAAGAAAATGAATATGAATCATTTCTTTCATAATTTTATATGATATAGTTTAAGTATTTAAACTTCATCTTAAAATAAATATATAAAATGAAAAGGAATATTTTTTTTATCTTATATGAATCGTTTTTATTTCTCTATGGGTTCAAGGAGTAACTTGAATCATAAGAGCCAAGTTATGTAATACATGCGTGTGTTTCCTTTCACTGGAGTACAGGCTCGTTGCTTAGCCACAAGGCAAAGGGTTTTGCGTTATTTCTTCAAGGCAGATCATACACAACCCAACCCGGCTCAATTTTTGCCATTTTAATCTTTATCTTGTACCCAACCCGGTGGCCATTGGTTTTCCTAGAGTTGTTGTCTGCTGTGAGAAAAGGTCCCATGGTTGTAGATATGTTTTGCTGTATTTTGTATTTTTAATGCACTTGATGATGATGATGAGTTGATTAGTTTGGATTATCCCCGAGGAAATCAGCATCGCAGGACGGATAAAAGATGCAATGAGAGAACAATCTGTGCCTCAGATTGCAAGATAGAAGACAAAATGAAACATGTGCGAAAGCTGGATGGGAAATACGTGGCGGTTTTCAATTTTCCAAAGGGACGACCAAACATGAACCAATTAAAAACTGTTACCCAAAATATTAAATTTATAATTTAAAGAAGAACAAACTCACTTCCTTTAAATTATTTAAAAACCTCACATCGTGGATTAAAAAAAAATCCATCGAGGAAGTCATTTATCACTTACACGGTTTAAATCTAATCTTTACAGAGTATAAGTTCTAAGTTTTTCGCTGCATAATATTTAATGTTTTACAATTTTGAATTTATACGAGAAACATGAAGTTAATTTAATTTGGAATGTATATGATCTAAATTGTAAAATATTAAATGTGGGTTTGGGCATGTCTAACTCTAACTCTATATGTGTAATATTTTATAGCTTGGGAAATATATTTTAGGATATGCAAAGTTATTTTAACTTAGAATGTATATAATTAGATTTAAAATTATTTAGATTTAATAATATATATTTAATAAAATATTAAATACTTTATAGTTATATATTTGACATTTGTGTTAGGATATGGTTGTCAGTTAATAGGGTTAGATGGATTTCATTTCATTTACTCTAGTTTAATTTCGTTTAGACATGTTTTAGCTTGAATATCCATCTTACCATTTGCTCAAAATTTGTTAAGATTTTCAGTACATGATTTGATGAAATTCATTATGATCCCTTCCATAATATTTAGGCAATATATATATATATACATACATATACATATATATATACATATATATATACATATACATATACATATACATATACATATATATACATATACATATATATATATACATATATATATATATATATATCTTTTATCCCGGTAAAGTTAAGTTTTATTAAATATTAGGAATGATTTAACCATCTGCATTTCTTTGCACCCGGTACAAAACCAAGAAGGTGCAATAATACACCGATCACAATAAACATTTTAAAAGCATTGCACTGATTAATTCCTCTTGCAAATGGAGACAAAATACCTTCAAAAATGAAAAAAAATCAATTTAATAAAACTAAAACCAATTAAAGAAAGGGGAAAGGGGAAAGGTTTGTGCTCTTATGTTGTCCCAACCCAACTTGTATTGATGAATATACTTCTCTCTAAATCCTAAATAACCACTCAATTCTAACATCAAGGAAATCAACTAACCATGGGAAGCATAGATCCATTTATGGGCATGTTTCCAACACACAATCAAGTGGATGAAAGCTAGGGAAAATTTAGCATAGCTGGGAGACAGAAAAATGAGTTCTAAGCAAATTACAATTGTTGGAATCAGTACAATAGAAATGGGGACTGACTGTCGGGAGTATAAAAATGTTTTTAAGGTGGTCATGTGGTGGTTGCACTGTATTTAAGGAGTAACTTAAAAAGCTTGGTAACTACATTAAAGAAGAAATAGAGTAGGAATATAAATTACCAATAGTTGTTACTAAAACAATCACCATTTATATGCCAATTATCTTCTCCCATATGACATAATTCATATCAAACACCAAATGGACGGTTTGTTTTTCATTCACTAACTTTTTCCAAATACTATTCTTGTATGGTACTATATTCCATCATACATCTGTATACTCTAGAGCATATCTCAAGTGTCATGCACAATGAAATGGATAAAAGCTACAATTGCAAGGTGCAAGGTTAATTGAATGTGCATGAATCCCGACCTTTATAAAGTGTTGAAACTGTACACAATTAACAATGATGAAGAGTTTGTCTGAAAGAAATTAGCACATCAGTTTCACATAAAAAAATTTGCAACCCTGAACTTAAGACAACAACAATTGTTAAGATATATGCCTATACATGGAATCAAGAGTCAAGACTATTGAGTCTCAATACCAACACTTTCCCACTAAAATTAACAAGCCAAATTGTTAAAAGTCTGTAAAAATGTTTTATGTGACTACCATGACTAGAGTCTCAATACCAACGCTTGCCCACTATAATTAACAAGTCAAATTGTTAAAAGTCTGTAAAAACATTTTATGTGGCCACCATGACTTTGTAAAGCATTGACTTTTTTTGAAACAAATATTAACATTAAAATGACGGTGAAGGTGGAAAGGAAAAACATGAACAATGCATGTTTTCTTTTTATGAGAAACACTTGTTATTGATCAAATTCTAGATATAAGCATGGATTTTATAGGTTGTACAAAATCCTTTCCAAGGTCTTGATTGTTATGGGAATCACAATTACACATATTTCCCCTCCCAATTAATATTTGAGTAGGACCGAAATGGCATAGCATTTTCAGTGCTAATGTTATATCAATCACAATTACACATATTTCCCCTCCCAATTAATGTTTGAGTGGGACCGAAATGGCATAGCATTTTCAGTGCTAACATTATATCAGTCAACTTTTAGTAGCAGAAAAATCACTATCATCAAATCCATCACTAATATTGTCATTCTCAATGACAAGGTCCCCAAATACCAAGGCATCATGCACTGTTGAGTGGATACTGCAAAGCACATCACCAATATTGCTCTCTTCTTTTTACATTTGCCAATTTATGTGCCGAACAAGATCTACTTTTGTTGGTCGAGCAAATGGATGATTGAGTCTTGCATGTTTTGTGTTGACTATAACCACCCAACACATGTACAAATATACATATGCTTATATTATACACATGCATGTTTGTATATATATATATTTGTTGGGTGCTCATAGTCAACATATGTATGTGTATATGTATATATTTGTTGGGTGCTTTTAGTCAACAAATGTAAGAAGTACCTTACAACATGGAATATTACAATGAATTAAATATACACACTCAATAACATAGCTTACTTCTAGAGCTAGTGAGAAGGACAATGTATTTAAAATAGTTGAATATTTGCAAGAAAATGATAATTCTTTATAAACTAACCTTACAGTACTTAGAAACTTGGAAGGACTAATTGTAAGTTGCTCTCCCAAACATTAATAAGGCAAATAAAACCTCAACCAACACCTCTTTGAAATTTGGAGTTGTAACAGAATTAAGATATTATAAAAACAAGCTAAATATCTTTGATAGGTAAGCATCTCGATTTATTAACTTATACTTGGATGATTCTTCTTCATCCTCATCACACCACTTGTTCCAATCAACCTTAATGCATGGAGATAGTTTTGTTAGACTTTAGTTATATTTGCCACCACCCTTTTCCTCTTTTTACAAAACACAAAATATGTTCCTTAGTCCAATATTTATCTTGCTACCCTGCAGAGAAACATGACATCAAGTTTAAATTATTAATTTAACATAAATATGTTACTACTAAATATTTACCGTGTAAAATTGACATCCAATAAACTAGACATGGACTGAGAAAATAAAAATGGCGAGTTGGAAGCTAATTTGTTATTCATTTATGAGCATTGTAATGACTGAGTTGGATTAAAAATTGTCAAGAAGTTTTATGAGTATCATAAATAAAATGGTTTTATGAAGTTTGTAGAGAAACTTCAATATATTTCCTTAAGGGCATGATAGTATCATTCAAATTAAATGTAGAGAGCACGCAGTGAGATGCGTTTGGGAACATTTTGAATATTTTTTTATATAGACAAAGAACAAATGTCTTAAAAGCTTCATTCTTGGTAGAAAAGTTTACCTCAAGGCTTAATTTTCCAAAGAGATAAGCTTAAGATGAAAAGGTTAAAACATGAAGACCTGTTGAAAAAAAACTGAATTTACCATCAAGCTCAGGCTTAGCATGGACATTTTTGGCATTAGGCAAGCATACTATCAAGTAACGGTTGCTCAGATCACCATGCCCAATGGCCATTGCACAAATTACAATGTAAAATCAATTATGTTTCTTGACTTCATGTTCATCAACTTTATGTAGGAAGTAACACATCAAATTTGCAATAAAGAAGATGTAAAAAATACTAAAGTTCCTGCACAAACAAATAAGCTCTACAAAAAAGTATTAAAGGTTAGTTTAAACAAATAAATACCCGATTGAACAAATTTGATAACTCAAGATGCTGCTTTGTATCACTTATACCTGTTCAAGCAAAGAATGTATCCCAGATAATATTCGTCAGTAGTGAAATTTCATTTAGCATTTCAACGCTTTGAAGCATAAATTTCAAATTATTTTATATAGTAAATCTGAAAATTCAATTTGATTTCAATTAGAAAATTAAATATAAGAATCTATGATGTTATGAAGTAAGGATTATAAATCTGAATCAACATGTTACTATTCTCTGGTTGATTGCTTTAATCCATATTTGAGATTTTATTTCTTTCTTTTGCAATATAAATTTAATATTTACAAATATATTTAATATATTTATTTTACAGTCTTCTTTAAATGACTCTCAAAGCGTCTAATATCCACTAACACAAACCATTTATGTTTCAACTGGCCATGTTTTCTTTAGACTGTATTTTAACTATGTAATAAGCAACAAAACTGAAATTGCATCATTATGTTTGCAATTTGTAGCGCACTCTGTACATTCTATGAAATTTGAGTTGCATTTCGATCATTCAAATAATGAACAATAATTGTGCAATTTCAATAAAGATAACCTATCAAAGAGTGGAAGAAAAGGAAATTCTGGAAACCATGGCAGAGCAACATTAAAATGCTATATATCAAGAAAAATAGTCTGCAAGATGTTTAGCAATTCCTAAAGAGATGAGCTTGCATATACATTAAATTCTGCAAGCTCTTCTATAAGTTATAACCAATCAAATACAGAGAGCATTAATGTGACTTTGCTTCTATTCTCCATATAGCATATCGATCATGTGTGCTTGGTGTTGAACATTAAGGCCTACAAACAATTTCATGGATTGTTCTTCTTTCTATTCTCACCTGGGATTTGCTTTTTACTTTTGTGTAGCCTAGTTGTACAAGAATGTTTCCAAAATGAACTTGCATGGTGAATGAATTATTATATATAACTTTAAATATATGAAAGGTTTGGAATATCACTCTGAAATCAGTTTTGAGAACATCCATATAAAAAGAAATCGGACTCATTCTTGACAAAAGTCCCAAAATCCAAAGACACAGTTTCAGCATAAAAAAGAGCTTGCATTGTGGAGGAAGTACTATTACAAAGCTCCACAACAAATAAATGGATGCACAATTACAAAAATACTCCCAAGACTCTTACCAAAGTACGTGTGACTCTTACCTACGGGGTAACCTTTATATAGGGGTAGTATAAAAATTTATATTTACCAAAGCAAGCACTAACCAGAGGCAAAGCAGAGGAGGAGGTGAGAGCAAATTGCCATTTTGCACTCTCTATTATGAAAGGATGGGATTTGGGAGCAAATAATTTATAAGAAATGAATATAGTACAATAAGAACATATCATTCGAGATAGTACAAGAAAATAATTTACTCTAATACCATATGCTCTGTTATCAACCATCACCTACAAATCTATTTCAGTTTTGAATTTAAAGGATTTATCTTCTTGTGTGTGTTTCTTTGGCTATTTCATAATTGTGTTACTATGAATAAAATTCCAAAGAACTCATTAGAAGAAAGTGATGGTCACATACATGAAAATTAAGTGATCTACTATTCATTGGATTTCAGTGAATTTGAGTTACAAAAAACTCTTAAAAGTTTCAACATTTTGCACTAAACTCAAGGTATTAACCATCTCATTTGAATTTCATCGTTGTTTTATCCTGGAAGTATTGACCATTTTCCATTATATCATATTAGTATATCTCGTGCTAATCTTGTAACACTCTTGATCTGTTAGGGATGAAAACGGCCTGTCAAAAAGGCAACAAAGCAAGCATTTATCCTAGCCCAAACATTTTCCTGCAATGTCTCTTTTGTAAGCTGATCTAGAAGAAAAGGCTAGAGCACCATAGGTCACGAGGTCCAAACACGCAAGAGGAGGAATTTCAGTGGAAGATGCAACAACTACGCCTCTCACATTGACCTTCATTCTACAACGATCGGGTACCTCCACATGGTGTAACAACCACACCTCTAGGAATATAAAACAAGTGGTTTAACCACCACTCCTGGTGATAGGGCTTTGTGCTGGGTTTCAAATGTTCACCAACATCTGCAGGTTTTGGTGCAACGACAAACCTTACATGGTAGCTGAGGTCTCAGGTTCAAATCCCCCGAGCTACACCAGAGGCCGGGTGTTGGAGTATCAGGTACCTCCACATGGTGTAACCGCCGCACCTCTGGGAATATAAAACAAGTGGTTTAACCACCACTCCTGGTGATAGGGCCTTGTGCTGGGTTTCAAATGTTCACCAACATCTACAATTTTTGGTGCAATGACAAACTTTACAGATGCTGCACAAGTAATTCTGTAACAAGATTTCAGGTTGCAGATGGCCTGGTATTATTCAGACAAGCTTCAAATTCTTCTGTATTAGCAGGATTGACAGCGGAAATAAAGTTGTAGAAGTCTCACAGACAGGCATCACTGGTTCCAAGTACGGCTGTAGTTGCTTCGGCTCTGCCATGGGAACCGAGGCGAGCAAAGTGGTGCCTGAGTCGGAATCCTTGTGGCCCAGATTCAAAATGCGTATAAAATGTATAACCGAAAACCGGTCTTCGGCGCCAAGCACTTTCTCAAACTACACTGTCGAGATTTCCTCAAATTGGGGTATTAGCGGGAAATAGGAGGGTTTGGTGAGGTTTGTTTCCATTTGTCGAAACAGAGAATTGATTCCTGTAATTCTGTCATCTACCAGGAAAGAAATTTCCAATAAACAACAGCCCGCCGGCAAGAAGAAGAAGACGACGACACCACTAGGCATCGATGCCGTAGAGATTAAGGTGAAGTCACACGATGCAATTGACGTTTCTGTGAAGTCACGTGAATCAGAAGTTTGTAATTAAGAATTAGCTTCAAAGAAGATTTCAGAAGTAGAAGAAAAAGTTGGGGTGAGAAAGTCGTATCGGTGGTTGTGGGTTCGAATCGCCAAGGCCTTCCAGTTCCGGACGGTAAGCAAGCACTTGCAGGGATTCAATTTTTAACCTATGTCAACAGTTATGGGTGTTGGATATTCTTCTATATGGAAGGGTATGTGCCTGTTATTTTTTATTGCCAGGTGGTTGATTTACGTCAAAATAGCCGAACTGGGTTGAAGATGTCACAAGATTCTGTCCATGGAGATCACGCAAAGGATACCGAAGCGCTAGTGATCGAGCAAGCCAAAGCTGAAGAGATTTTGCTGAAAGTTGAACTGTGTACGGCGTAAATAGATGTGGTAGTTTTCAATTTTTCGGAGTGACGAGCATGAATGAGCCAATGAGAACTGTTGTCTAGAAAGACGACCCCAGAGAAAAATGCCTTACCGCGTAATTATGCACTTTGTCCTTGCGAGATTGATTGTTTGTCATTTTCAATTCATAATAACCATGACTACAATTGGAGGTTTGGACATCATAGGGGTAATTGATTATCATGGAGATACGCTTGTTCTCGATCATTCCTATATTGGTTCCCGATTCAGCGACGCATGTGATTATATATCACTACATGTAACCATGATTTCCCTGTCAATTCTAAGTTTACCTATATTCTTTTATCCTTGTTCCAGGATCCATTTGAAGCTCAAAACCTGTTTTTCCTTCCATCTCTCCCTTTTGTTCCTTACCTTTTTTTTTGTTGAACGTTCACCTCACCACCATGGTTTTCGACCAACATGAACCTCCTACCTTCTAATCCCTAGAAAAATTTCCATAATTTTAATTTTCTTCCTGTTGGGTATGTTCGAGAAAGCTAGTTGGTTTACTTTCTTTTAGAGGCTCAAAGGATATAACAACAAGGTTATGTTATAGTTCTCCTTGAGTTTCGACGACCAAGTTGAAAATATTGCAAATTTTTAGTTGACAATGACAGAAGAAACAATTTATTGAGGCAACATGATTGTAAATAATAGGGGCTCAATTTTTGAAAAAATAGGAGGTCCACAAAAGGACTCAAATTGATTCATTTGAAAGGGGTTTCAAAACCGTGACTGGTCGAAGGGGATTTCCCATGATGGATTTCTACCACTGTGGCGTGACTCATCGTTGGTTATACAAAAACTATTGACTTGTGAAGGTAGGTTTTGCTATGCTTTCCTCTATCATATTCGGTGGTTGATGAATTTTGAACCTGGTCATGAGGTAAATATTCCATACTTTATCTGGAGAAGCCTCCATAAGATGGAAAAGTAGTACAAAATCACAATCAGTCACCTCAATCGACTGTTTTCCACCATGCCCTTGTTAAAATGCTCCATCTTGATAAAATAGATAAAGAAAATGTGTCTTGGAGACATTTTTTATAGCTAGAACCAACAAAATTTCAACACTCCCCTTCTGATGATGAAAGCATAAGTAATCACACATGTGCACAAGAATCTGGTAAGTGTCCTGAAACATCATAAATTGGAGCCAATATAGAACCTGAGACAAAAAAATAATCCAAACAAGGAGGTGATATCGATGATCCCAATGTAATTATTACAAAGGTTGTTAAAGAGATTGTTGGTACATCCAGTGGGCATGGTGTAAAGTTAAAAGGAAGCAAAGAATCAGCTAACCTAATTCTCAATTACGTCCACATACTCGTAGTATTTCACATCCTCAATTATCTCATACCGTGGAAGCTAAATCAAATGGTTTGGATGATGAACATGCATCTGATGATGACCCTGCATCTGATAATGACTATGTTCCTCTGTCCAAGTCATTGGAAAAAATATAGAAAACTACTGGGAAGCGGATACAAGACCCACCTTCACCGAATACATTACCTGAAGAATTTCATGGTTCCACTGGGCCTACAACCACTCCAAGAAAAAATGATGAGTTTCAAGGATCACCTGCCGATTCTCAACAAATTAACAGTCTATAGAAGGTAAGTGCAGATGGGGATTTGGCTAGAGAATTAAAGTCACTCACTTTATAGACCATATACAAGGATTACATAGCCAAATTTCAAAACCCTCTAATCTCCATCAACATGTTCATAGTGAGAATGGGTTATTGCAATAGCAGAATAAGAAGTTGAGGAAGAAAAATGATCAGTTGGTCGCCAAAACTGATCAACTTACAGAGGCTCTTAATAAAGCTTTGTAGAAAGTGAAAAGGTATAAGGATAAGGTCAAAATTGTGAGAGCCATTATTTTTTCACCTGTGGTTGAATGAGGACATGCAATCTATTGAGTCTGGGGGATATGTTGACACCCAGAATTGTATCATTTTTGCTACTTATCCCTATGTATTTGGTCCTTTTTACCATTTACCAGCCTCCTTGTTTACCATATAGTTGACCTATTTCACTTGTTTTCAAGATCAAAGGAATTTAGAGGTAAGAGAGTTATTTTACTTTGTTTTTGGTATTTTTAATTGATTGAATGAAGATTTTAATTGATTACCAATAAAACACTTTATAATATATTATTTTTGGTATTAACTAATTTGGTGAATGAAGCCGCAGTTACAGGAAAGTATTCGATGGACCTTTTTCTCCTTAGGTTGTGGTCAATGGATCGATAGAGGAGGATTTCATTCAAGATCGAGGATCTCCCAATAGCACATGATCTTCATATCATTTTTTGCTACTGCAAGAAATGAGCATGAGGCTCATCACTCATGCACTTCGTGTCATGAGGATGAGCATGCGCATTGTTATCATTGTTATAATATTCCTATTTCTAGATTTGGAGCAAGATCCAGTATATTGTATAGATCAACAACCGGGAAAAAGGGATCTTTGTTTTGGTTTATTCCTGAGATATGAGGAAGAAAGACAAAGGATAATGCTACAAAACTATTTTTATTTAAAACCTTTTTATGATTTGCTATTTTAATGCAGTGCTGTGAATACTTATTTGGTGATTTTGATCCTGCTAACATGTTGATGCGTATGTGATTTCGTGTTCTAGTCTGCAATAAGTACTAGCCTCATATTTTGATTGGCAGGGCCCACTGGTTGGTATTTGGATGCCTCTTTTTTATATCTTGTATATTTTTCTCAGTTGTGCACATGATTTTGTTTTTAAGTTCACTGTAAATTCCAAAATCCTTTAAAGTTACGAGTTAAGTGAAAGTGAGTTCAGGCCTGAGTAGGTGTTGACCCTTGATTTATCAATTTCTATTTGAATATGAATTATCTAGTATAGGTTTCCTATTCATTCATTTCCTTCTAGTCTATATATATTGCTTACATAATTGGTCTTTTATTTTAATCCTTGTTTCCTTCCTTGAAGCACATTGCAACGATTCTTTTCCTTTTTCGAGGAAGTTACATGAATTTATCTGAAACTTGTAAGTAATTTGATGATTGTATTAGCATAGAAATTGATTTCAAAAGATATGTAGACAATGTTCTATTGTAAGATCTCTTGTTCAATAGTTGGATTTACAAATATCTAGTTAGGGTTTGAGTACATTTGATTGTGTTGTAGTTACAAATGGCTCATTCATTGTTTTTATTCCAGATCCTATTACAGAGTTTTAGTCAAGTTTTCGGGTTGTAGTAGATAGGTCATTTTCATATCCAAGCATTCATTTCTCTGTTCCACATATTTCTAGTTATCGATAATTAATGCGATTTCACCTTTATTTCACAAAATCATACAGAGATACAGGAAATGTGTTATTGGATTAATTAAGAACAAAATTTAGTTTGTAGTTGGTTTAATCACATGTTGTTTCCATTAATTCATCAATGGTAGTATTGGCATGTAAGTAATTAGAATTTCATGAATTTGATCTTCTCATTTATGATAGAAATTAAGTATGGTAGTTTTATCCAACACTTTATTTTGGTAGTTTTTCAACACTTTTAATTGTAATTCTCTTCTGATTAGTATTTTGGAGCTTTAGTTCAGGTTTTATTCATATATCATTTTGTCTTTATTAGTTCTGAAATTTCAAGGTCTAGGTTTAGTACATATAACTTCAGAATTTAAGTGTTCTTTTGGGGTTTTTGTTTGCTTTTATAGTAAATTAAATTTTGCATAGTTGAATTCCTTCGTAGGATAGTAACAAGCTTTTACACTAGGTCCCTTATCTGCACAAAGAGTGTATGCAACTCATAAGTTACATTCCTAGGTTGACATTCATTAGATCAGGAAAGATCCATGTAAAAGACATATAAATAAGCTAACAATTTTGGCGTCGTTGTCGGTGAGTTGCAAAAAGTTAAGAGTAGGTTTAATCTAACTAGTTTCTTGTGTGTTAGGGTATTCTTGCATACTTGGCAGAATATAGACGATAAGACAATAGGTAAGGACATGCACATCTGCTTTAGCGGGTCTCTCTGAATCCAGGTTGTCTCTTAATTTCTCTTATGAGTAGACCTAAGGGTAAATTAGAAATTACAGTTCCAGTTAAAAATTTGTATGATAAATTCTTAACCAGTTCCATAAATACCATTACTAACCAAAGTAGGGGGTTGCAGGTGACCAGTTGGAGGTACCAGAAGATATTCTCAAGTTTCTTGAAAACACAAGAGAAGTTGGGGTATTACAATTTGAACCTGAGCTTGACCAAGTAACAACGGGGAAACAGACCGCAAGTTCAGTCGAACAACCATCTTCATCTCATTTGGGAAACATGGGGGATGATGAGAGATTTAAATGCAGGTGGAGATAACACAAATAATAATTATCTCAAAACCACCTTTGGATTTCCAATTTTAGATATAAATCCTAATATTAACATGAAAATAATCCCTCCCTCGATCCTACCTCATTTCCATGGGTTAGTGACGGAGGATCCTGACTCATTTCTATTAGAGTTTGATATTTTGTGTAGGAGTTATAATTATATTAATGATGCTCAGAAATTAAAGTTATTTCATGCCACGCTTAAATATTAAGCCCTCATATGGTTTATGGGGTTAAGGGATGGTTCTGTTCTAAATTGGGAAGGTATGAAAAAGACATTTTCAAATAAATATCATGAATATTGCAATACCGAGAACATAAAAACTGACATCTTTAAAATGCAACAGCTAGAGGATGAGAATATTGAGGACTATGTTGAAAGGTTCATGTACAACTTTTAGAGGGATAGAAATGGTTCATTAAATGAATATTCTATTAACATCATCTTTCTGAAAGGGATCTAGGAAGAATATATAAACATCCTCAACCTAATGAGATTTGGTGATATTTCACAAAATTATTTTTCAGACATTTGTGATTTATGTAAGAAGTATTCTTGAAGTTGAGTTAAATCAGGTATGGGAATTCGAGACAAAACTGTTAAGGAAAACAAATTTTCTACAGGTATCACTTGAACTGAAATAGGCAACTTGCTCAAAATTTTAAAGTGTATATTCTAAGTACCTTTAGTAATTGATTGGATGCACTTAAAACTAAGAAGAGAGAGAAAGAAGAAAATGCGTTGGCTATTTTTTTCTAAGTGTAGGAAGAAACACCATTTGAAGGAATGTCCATTGAATAACCTTCAGGTTTGTGTTGTGTGTGCAAAGGATCATGCTACAGATAAGTGCCCCTCCTTTCCTAGGCTTCAAGTTGTCTACAAATTTGGACTAGAAGCCAATGATCCACCTCCATATGCTCAAAGAATATCCTTGCCCCAAATACCCCAAGGTACATTTTCATTATCTTCTGCACAATTTCCTGCATATTTGAATAATTTTCTGAATCAATGGAATCCTCATATTCCATGCAAATGGGAAGAATTAGCCTCCTCAATATGCTCAACCCCAAACTTGGAAACAAGGTTGGAGGGAACAACTCTACTCAAATAACTTACCCCAACCAGTTCATGAGTCCATTTACCCAAATTATAATTCATACACTCTAGTTACATCTCAACTATTACCTAGGTTTAGATCCGCTCCTTCTTTGCCACCAATTCCACCTCATCTACAATTACTACCTAATCAGAAACCTCCACGACCAACCCAGCTACCTACATAGCCTATCCCAAACCCTAATAACAGACTGGATCAGCCTCTTAACAATGTTGAGCCTCACTGTGTTTCATGCTTATACTATTATACCCGTACCATTATGGGAAATTCAACTTAAGTTTGGAAATATTTTGAACGAAACTAGACTCACTGTGGTTATTGAAGAAGAACAAGACAAGGAGGAAACTCCTAGTTTTACACATGTTAAGGACCATTTGGAGGATGTAACTATTCCTAAAACACATGCATCCACTTCTAAATCTATGGATCAGCCTCAGGTTTCAAGAATTCCACCATATCCAGAACGATTGGCTTTAGAAAAACCTGAGGTAGATTCAAAATTTGATTTTGAAAAATAATTAAGGAATGTTTGTGTAAAGATACCCCTATTACAAGAAATTAAAGATGTGCCAATTTACAAAAATCTTGTCAACGATTAATGCATTAAAAATCCAAGAAGAAAACAAAAGGATCCCCCTACAATACATCTTGTTGGTTGGGTATCTGAGTTGATAACGGGGAAAAATTTAATTGAGAAATATGCTAATACGGGAAGCCCTATTGTCACCATTAACATTAATAATACCTCGATACCAAATACATTGATTGATCTAGGGGAGACAATTAATACAATGACTGAGAATATTTTAGAAAATATTCAACTAAACCAACTCGTTTGTCCTACACCTACTGTGTTGGAGTTAGCAGACATATATACTATTAATCTTACCGGTGTCTTGGATTCCATCATTGTTACTTTGGACTCTTGGGAGTACCCCGTGGATTTCTCTAGGACATCCAATAATTCTAGGAATACCATGGCTATCTACAACCACTTCTTTCATAGGATGTAGATAAGGGGAAGTGGCCATATCAAATGGGACTTCCAAACAAAAGTTGATACTTTACCCACTAGATCAACCCATTGTTAAGAATCCTTCATAGGCAGAAAACCATGGGTGGATAGAGGACACGTTTGGAGATGAAGATATTGCTCAGTCTTTGTTCACCATTGGAGAATTTAGAGGAGTGGAGGAAGAGACTGAGGATAATGCCTTGACATAGTTCCTCTCTACTACTGGTTGTATTGATTACCCTATATCCTTACTGAGGAGTTTCAATAACAATATACCCTATAACACATCCCTTGTTTGTCATTTTCTCTATTGATGAGAGTCTGGGGTCACACACCATTCCTGTTGAGATTAGTCCGGATAAATTTGTGTATATTAATCCTGGTCTAGAACAAGATCAACAAGAACAGTTGATGAGTATACTGAAAGCACAATCTGGTACATTTTCCTGGGAATATAAGGATATGAAGGGAATTCATCATGATACGTGCATCCATCATATATACACCAAGAAAATATGAGACCTATGAGACAACCTCAACAAAGGATGAATCCTTCGCTTAAATACATTGTTAAAGAAGAACTGCAGAATATCCAGTTTCTGATAGCAAGTGGGTCTCTCCACTAGTGATTGTTCCAAAGAAAAATGAGAAGTGGAGGATATGTGTCTAATTTCATGAATTAAACAAATCAACATTGAAGGATTATTTCCCATTACCTTTTATAAATAAAGTTCTTATACCTTATCCATAAAACAATATTTTTTTTCTCGACAGGTTTAGTGGATATAACCAAATTCAAATTGCACCAGAAGACCAGGTAAATACCACCTTTACCTGCCCATGGGTGTTACAGAGAGAAACTTCCTATGGCTTGGGGTAGAACACAACAGACTGAATGACACCAAATATCAATCCATTGCAATATGCCAGAGAGATGAATACATATAACACTAAGGGAAATGAAGCGTACCTTATTCTGGGCGGTTGATGTAGATCCCTGTTGGGATTTTCCAACACTCTTGCATTTACAATTTGCTCTCAACAACAACAAATAGGACAAGCATTCTATATATCAAAGTGTTAGGCCTACTCTAGCATATATAAACCATCATGTATAAGCAAATATAACTACATCCATGGACAAAATATTCATAGTTATACACATGAAATGGATAAGAAATGGATATTTCTATTAGTAATAAACAGAGATAGAATAGTGACAAACTCTGTCAGCACATCATCGAAATGAAGAAACTGACTCCTCCACTTGGGCCTCCACCACTTCAATCCTCCATCTCAATGGAAATCTTACAAAGAAAAGGAAATCTTGGGAAGAGAAGCAATGTGTGCTCCAAAGGGACAAAGGGATGCAGACTCAAGCAAAAACAAGTGAGGAAACAATGAACTATAGTTTCCTTGCTCTCCAAAATTCTCCTCCTTCATTGCATCCAAGAGGATCAATATATAGCCATCCAATAGGAAGTGGAGGGTCAATTCTGAGCATTTTACAAGCATATGGAAGGCCAAGAGTTAAGTTATTCAGGACTCTATGAGAAAAACTCCATTTTTTTTGTTTTTATGCACATTTCCCGATGTACGTGAGTATTGTCTCAAAAGTTGTGTGTACATAGGGGTATTGGATTAAAAGTTGAGTATACACATAAACAAGTGTTTTTTAGGGAATTTCTTGGTTAATCAAAGTATAACTTGAGCAAGGGGGGTCTAAGGAGTCTACAGAGGGACATGGAAGGCCATAAAGGTGCAATCTACCAAGTGTGGTAAAATCATCTATAACAGATGCCCCCTAATGTGTGAGGTCATAGGGGTAACATGATGGCTGAAATACATTATATCCATCCCAGAAGTGGAGTAATGAAGACCCAAGTGGAAGAACCCGCCACTCATCAGTACAATATAATGATAAATCTCAGCATGTGACTGCAAATATACATGTTACAGTCCTGGATACATAAGAGTACAATGGCCATGAATAGGCATGATATTCAAATGTCATGTGTGGTCATATCCATGTACAATACACAATGAACAAAATCTCCATAGTGGATGAAGATATCTGATAATACACTAGAATCTGGTCATGAGAACTGACATCTCATAAATACTAGCACAATCAAAGAGGTAGCATATATGGAATGCCACCAAGTTCGGAGGTCTTCTATGAAAACCACTATGAGTACATGTCCCATCAAGCGAATAAAGGTGTCAAGGTCGAACATGATGGTCGATCGTTTGATTACTGGACATTGATGTATACCATTAACAGACGCAAGATATACCACCGATAATGATAATGGGAATCAAGGTACAGAGTGCAATCTAACAAGTGTGAATAGATGTGTTGAGGTCGAACACTTGAAAGAATCCATCGATCAGGGGACATTGATGTATACCATTAACAGACGCAAGATATACCACCGATAATGATAATGGGAATCAAGGTACAGAGTGCAATCTAACAAGTGTGAATAGATGTGTTGAGGTCGAACACTTGAAAGAATCCATCGATCAGGGGACATTGATGTATTCCCAAAAATGTCGATGGCAAGAGAACCTACCACTGATGAATGCAAGTCTCAAGGAACTCAAATGGACTGTAGACTCCTATTTTAGAATAAATGATTTGAAGTCAATGGAATGGAATCCACTGGAAGGAGGGCATTAGGGCTTCCCCCATAAACCAACACAAGGTACTCAGCAACGCTAGATAATGTGGAAGAAATTGAATGAAAAAGATGTGCATGAACCAATAACTGTATCGGGAATGGCTGACATGCAAAGTCAAGATAACTAAGGAATGGTCGACTTAGGATAAACTTCCTTCAAACAAGAGCATAAGGAAAATGGTGACTGAACATAGGAAGCATAGAATCGACATGAAAACTGGGACAACTTTGCGACACAGGAGGCATCGACAGAGGCTCAATAGGGCCTGGAAGCATAACTAGTCGCTATAGAAAACTCAGAGTAATGAGTACATCTCATAAATTCATACTAACAACCTAACCAATGGATGTGATATGTAGTGCTATGTTCGAAGGCAACACGACTCGACAGCTACCAAAAGTAATGTCATTTCTCGTCCAACATTTTTTGTTTTTTAATTTTTTGGACTTTTTCAAATTTAAAAAGATTGAAAAAGAATAAAAGTCCTTGTAGTATACATCTAGGAGGAGACGAGTGTCGTGGGAAAGAAAACTAGTTCCAAGAAGTGGAACATACCCATGCTCAATGCGAAGAAGCGTGTGCAGGATGAGGACACTTGGGGGAAGGTCTCCTTCCGATAAGGGATGATCAAGTTGCAAAGGATATATAAAAGGCTCTCCTTGGCTATGATTGAGGCAAGAATGGGCTATATGGCTTATAATTCTGAAGTGGGGAGCTAGCATAAATCTCAATAAGGGAAGAAAAACGCATGAATATGCAATTACAAATTGATATACAAGGGAGTACCTATGGGAGATGGTCATCATAAAGTTCAAGAGGGATATGAATCTCTTGCACAAGGACATGAGGGACTCATAAGGGACTCCCAAACCTGGAGGAGAAATATTGACATGGGTAAAAAACTACAAAGAGGGATCTAACTAGGGCACCCATGAATAGGAAAGCTCTACCACTTACATAATGCCACTTCTAATAGTAGTATGAAGGTTCTCTGACAATATGAAGTGGGTTCGTATCTAGAGTTAAGGTGAAATGGTCATAAGGCGATGCATAATGCAAGTGGATGTGTAGTCCTAACCTATATGTCAATTCAAAATTATACCTGTGATAGATACAAACGGGTCAAAGTATTTTTCAAAGTATGCTCAATTTAGGCCCCTACACCACAATATTAGGCAAAAATAGTCCAAAATAGTCAATAAGGTTCCAAACTATAGAGTAGTGGGTAAAAATTTCAAAACTTTTCTACAAAACAGTAAAAAACACATTTTCACCATACCATTTGGAAATTTTACCACACATAGTGCATTTAGAACATGAAATCCAAACACCAATTCTGAGAGATACGGTGCAAGAAACCAAGAACCTTCTGAGCCAGGTAACCCTTCATTCCATCCTCTTTCATTTTAATATTTTTATTTTATATTTCAGTGGTTGAATTTTTATTTTGGAGCACCCTAAAATTGGTGTTTCAGCCCATGTGGAAAACCTCTCGATTTCCATGTATAGGGATGAGTATATGTGGGAAATCCTTTGATTTCCATGTATACACACATATGTTTGAGAAACAACTATGTACAAGGATGCACATACCAATTTTTGGGGTGAAAACTTATGAAACTCTCATGTTTTTGTGCAGGATGGTTTTGGAATGGCATGAACACAAACATGAAGATGTGGAAAGGGTCATACAATGTGATATGATGGCCCAACAAGCTTTGAGGGCATGTAGCTTTATACAAGTTTTGGTGTCTTGGTAGCTTAAGGTCTAAACCAAGACTCCTCTAGATACTGGTGGACTATTGGGATCTAGATACAGAAACCTTCCATATCGATGGGATGCCCCTCCGCGTTGAGGTTGAGGATATCTATTTTATTACTAGACTATCCTGTAGAGGGGAGGTAGTCAATCTACGAGCTTGTGGGGTTGGAGGTGGCCTCACAATTGAGGAGTACATTACAGTCTACTGTGTCCCAGACACAAAAAACATTCTGTGTCAGATCCCATTGAACTCTATCCAGAACCTTGGCCTCAAGACCATATTACTATCACTAGGAAAGATTTAGGGTTATCATCTCTCCATCAGACTTCCATCCCATTGATGTTTTATGTGGTGGAGTGCATGAGGCCCACTATATACAAGTGTAGTACCTTGATGTTGGGTAACATGAAACAATAGTTTCCAGTACATTATTCTTTGAGCAGATACCGAGGATAATCCCAAGAGTGGAGATCACTCCTCATGGTCCTAAATATCCACTCATATGAGCTAGGAAAATGTGATGCGAAGGCTAGGTGGAGGGTGAGTGGCTACACCCTACCCACCCAACTTTTTTTGCTGGTGGCGCAGACATATCATAGCTATAGACGACTACCCCTATGCAGGGATAGACTTCCGTGGTGATCCTGACATACCTATTCCACAGGGATCCTCATATGGTGATATAGGTAACAATCTCGAGTCTATTTTGATTTTGATTTTTTTTTTGTATTGTTTGATATAGTGAAATAAAAAACATGTTTTTGGGTGGTGACACATATTGATACTAGTCATGTGAATGCATATGTTGGTCCTAGACATCCAAATGGCTTCCCTTGACATTGTCGAAGGGGGAGAGGTGATGATATAGTGGGTGTGAACGCAGAGCGTACACTCCAAAACATACACACAAACTTTGTCCGATTGACGCACAGGGTTCCCATGGCACAAGTCGAGGACTTTCTTGAGGTGATGCAGTGACAGGTAGTAGGTGTACCACGTGCATGGGTTTGGCTATTCAAATGGCTAGCTAGAGATGTTGTGTTTTTTCATGATCATCACCTTGCTCCACAGGCATAGAGGCCTAGATGTACTTTTTGTATCGACCATGTAGTATATTTTGGTGGATCAAAAGCCCCACTTTTGTATCATGACATTATGTATTATGACACCACTTTTTTGGACTATATTTTTAATGAAAAAATCTTATGATGATAGGTTATTTATATTTACATGAGTGAATGTGATGTGAATACTTCATTTTCTATGTATCAAATGCCAATCTAGTACGTAATTTGCATATGAATCAACAACATGATTGTAGTTCCTAGGAATGTGAATGTATGTGATGTTTTCAAATTATCGTTCTAACAACCTTACTTGCAAGAATCCTCGTAATAAAGTTGGATCTCTAACATGATACACACCATTTAATTGTAAGACCACTAACTATGATTCAAGATGTATCTCAAGAGATCGAATGCCATGAGAGATGGCGTCCTGTAATAACTCAATCACAACACTATATTCAGCAATATTGTTTGATGAAGGCCGGAGACATACACTTCCTGAAGACAAAACCTAACCATAGGCATATAGATCACCCAAGCAGCCGAAGTTAAGTTATGGGTGTGGCAGCTGGCACCGTTAGCGTATCCTACATATACCAAAGACTTTGTCGACATCTGCCACAACAAACGGAAGCAATTCAACAAACCCGATCACCAAAATGATACGAAAAATAAACTATGCAACTGTACAATAATATACAAAGTATCAACCTCGGCTGAGAATTATGTATAGTATTTTTCTGAGATAAAGCCCATTTCTAGGCTCCACCAAGGTTGTCCCCTTATAATCTACTAGCTCATAATCCCCTTTCTCTAACACTCGTTTGACTATGTAAGGCCCATGCCACATAGGGTTAAAATTTCCCGCCCCTAACGGTTCACTAGCTTGGTCATATAGGAGGACCAAGTCACCTTCACTAAACTTCTAGGGATGGACATACTTATCATACTAAGCCTTAAAATGATGCTTGTTTACCTCAAGAGCCACTAAGGCATCTCAACACTGCTCATCAAGTTGCTCTAAGTGAACTAGACGTTCCTCTAACTTAGAAGTTTATGGCAAAATTTCTATGGTTAGCTTCAAAAGAAGGGATTTCGCATTCAATTGGTAAAATCAAATCCACCCCTTGCACCGACTGATATGGAGAAAATCTAGTGG